>JAOTQG010137648.1:0-19752 GCA_025631175.1 Iris virginica
GTTTTAAAGAAAGAATTTTTAAATAGTCTATTCACCCCCCCCCCTCTAGCCTATATTGAGCTCTAGTGGGACCAACACATTTTAGGATAGATCACAAAAACCAAGATTTTCTTAATTATCTTCTATTATTTCACTTTCATCCTACAATTAATACTTTACAGATAAAGTCTCTTCAAATTCTTCCTTTATTAATGGCTCAAGAGTAAAGGGAAATTTTGGAAAAGTAAAGTATAAATTTATAAAAGGACAACTATTTTGGAACATTTTATAACTTCTAAAATGTCAACAATTGTGAAACGGAGGGAGTATTTGTGTACGATTTCGAATTCTAAGATTAACCCAATTTACGAAATTTGAATCTGATTCTCCTACAGAAAGTTATTAGCTCCGCAATTATTATCAAAAATAGCAAAAACGCGTTATCCAATGCCTAAACGATATCGAATTTCCAAAATTTTTCGTTCCTCATGGCGTAACCATGAATATTGCTCGTTGAACATTTCAAATCAGAATTAGCTGATCACAACGTCAATTTCCCACATTGTCGAATTTTCGGCAAAACATATAACTTTTTATTTTTCCTTCTTACCCTTGGTCTCTAGTAGAAATCTTTGGTATATATATTGTCATTTTGTCCTTCATCACATCGAGTCCTCTCCATCACTTCCCTTGAGCCACCACCGCAACGACGCTTTACTCCCCATTCACTACTACCTTGTGTAGTGAATCAGTGTTGATCGTGAAAGAAACCGTGAGAAGAAGAAGAATTTAGAGAGAGAGAGAGAAGACAGAATTGGGGGAAATGTTCAAAAATTCCAATTGGTGTTTCCCACTAACGAGTTGGTTACAAATAACCAATGGATTACACTTTAGCTCTTGAACATTGATCCCTTCTACTTCTTTTTATTACACAAAACTCCTCCAAGTATATCAACGGCTAAAAGGACAATTAACTAGAAACTAACTGAAATCTAACTAAGATATGACATTCTCGTCCCCTTCAAATAATTCTTGGCCTCAAGAATTGGGGAAAACTCCGAAAACCTCTCCTGCATCATAGCCAACTCTTCCCATGTAGCATCATCCACTGATGTATCCTTCCACTGTACCAGAATATGAGTGATAAGGCTGCCTCCCATGAGAACCTCACGTTGCTGCAAGATTTTCAATGGAAGGAACAACAAGTGACCTGCACCATCCACTGCAGGAAGTGTTAGGTGAGCACAGTGGTAGATTCGACCCTCCTTTTTAGCTAAGACACATGGAACACTGGATATATAAGTGCACCAGCAGGTAATTTCAACTTGTAAGCCACCTTGCCCACCTTTTGCTCAACTACATATGGACCATAAAACCTTGGAGCTAACTTAGGACAAGACATGGAGCTCACAGACCCTTGCCTATATGGTTGCAGTTTCAAATAAACCGAAACCCCAACATTAAATGAACTCTCGTATCTGTGTTTGTCTGCATAGTGCTTCATCAGTGGCTAAATTCTGGGAAAGAGCGTGAACAATGCTTGACCTTTGAGTCATTAGCTCATCCACAGATGCCAAAGGAGATGCCCCATTGACATAAGTAGTGCCCTGGGGTGGTTTGTATCCATAAAAAGCCTCAAATGGACTCAACTTCAACCCTGTGTGATAGTTAGAGTTATACCAAAATTTAGCTAACCCTAGCCATTGAGCCCACAGTTTGGGATGCTGGCCAGTCCTACACCTAAGATATTGCTCAATGCACCTATTAAGCCTCTCAGATTGGCCATCACTCTGGGGGCGATAGGTAATGCTACGAAGAAATGTAGTGCCCAAAAGCTAGAACAACTCCTTCCAGAATCCACTCAAAAATATTTCGTCTCTATCAGAAACTATGGAAGTGGGACACCCATGCAGCTTAAAAACCACACCAAAAAACTCCTGGGCTACAGACTTAGCAGTATAAGTATGGGATAGAGGAATCAAATGGAAATATTTTGTGAACATGTCTATAACCACCATTATGCAATTCTTACCCAAGGACTTAGGAAACCCTTCCACAAAATCCATAGCCAAATCATACCAGGCCTGGGTGGGAATGGGCAGAGGTTGGAGAAGACCAGGGCTTAATACATGTCCAGACTTGTTTTGTTGACAGACTTCACATTGGCTCATATAAGTTTGAACATCCCTTCTCATAGTAGGCCAATAGAAGACCAGAGTAAGCCTTTTATAGGTACCTTGGATACTTGAGTGGCCCCCCAAGGCTGAGTCATGCATGATTTCCATTAACTATCTCATTTGATTGCCCCACACCCTACATAGAATTTGTTCTTATACTTAGCACCCCTTGGTGGAAGTGGAATAAATCGAGCAGCTCAGTGCCCAAGGTGCTCATGGTAATCCTCTCATGTGCTACTGCATCATCAGCATAGCTGTGGTGTAACTCTTGCTTCCATAATGGCAGGACCAAATGATAAGGAATAACACTGACCCTCTCCTATTTGCTGATCATCCTCAGGTAGCCTTGATAAGGCATTTGCCACCACATTTTCCTTCCTATGTCTATGGTAATTTCATAATCACAACCAATAAGCTTACTCAACCATTTCTATTACAGAAGAGTGGAAAGCCTCTGCTCCAAGAAAAATTTGACAGACTGATGATCAGTCCTAATGATGAAGTGATTACCAACCAAATAAGTCTTCCACTTCTCCAAAGCTAAAACAATAGCCATCAATTCTTTCTCATAGGTTGAAAACCCTTGCACTTTTGGTCCTAATGCCTTGCTAAGGTAAGCAATTGGTCTATTATCTTGCATCAAAACAGCCCCTACCCCTCTATCACAAGCATCAGTTTCAATGATAAAGAGCAAGGAGAAATCAGGCATCACCAGAACAGGTGTGGTGGTCATGGTTGTCTTGAGAGAATGGAAAGCTTCAATAGACCTGGCTCCATTGGAACTTATCCTTCTGCAACATATTTTGTGAGTGGCTTGGCAATAATTCCATAATTCCTCATAAACTTCCTGTAATAGCCTGTAAGACCAAGGAAACCCCTGAGCTTCTCCACTGTATTAAGCAATGGTCAATCCTTCATTGCCTGCACCTTGGAAGGATCAACAGCCACCCCCTTGTTGGTAACAATGTGACCAAGGTATTCAATCTGAACTTGACCAAAGACACATTTGGATTTTTTTGCAAATAACTCATCTTCCCTGTGGAGAGAGAAGATTGTCCTCAAATAGAGTATACGGTCATCCCAAGTTTTATTATATACTAATATATCATTAAAAAACACCAATACAAACTTCCTTAACTCCTGGCTAAAGACCTGATTCATCAAGTACCGGAAAGTGGCAGGAGCATTGGTTAAGCCAAATGGCATTACCAAGAACTCATAATGGCCACTATGAGTCCTAAAAGGAGTCTTTTGTATGTCAGGTCCATGAACCCTTATTCGCATATAAGTTGCCCTTAAATCCACCTTAGAAATAACTGAGCTCCCTTCACTTCATCCAACAGTTCTTCTACCACTGAGATAGGGAATTTATCCTTCACATTGTTTTTATTAAGGGCCATGTAGTCAACACAAAACCTCCATGTGCCATCTTTCTTCTTTACTAGCAACACAGGGGAAGCAAAGGGTGAAACACTGTGTTGGATGATTCCTGAAGCCAACATCTCACTCAGCAACCTTTCAATCTCATTCTTTTGTATGTAAGGGTATTTGTAGGGTCTCTGATTCACACGATTGCTCCCAGTCAGCAATGGAATTCTGTGGTTGTGAGACCTATGGGGAGGCAAAGACTTTGGTTCAGAAAATATGTCAGCAAACTCCACCAATTACACTGAGATAGAAAATAACTGGCCCACCACTTCAAAGGCAGCCTTTTTAATCACCTTGGAGAATGAGATAGCAGAGAGTTGTTGTAATAAGCCTCCTGGTCTCATGTTTCTTCTATGTCCCTTCAAAACCACCCTCTTACCTTCCTTATCAAACATGAGTTTGAGTTTTTTGAAATCCATGGTAATAGGGATAAACTTTGACATCCTTCAACCCCTAGTACCACATCACAA
The DNA here is from genome assembly GCA_025631175.1 of Iris virginica. Taxonomy (NCBI): domain Eukaryota; kingdom Viridiplantae; phylum Streptophyta; class Magnoliopsida; order Asparagales; family Iridaceae; genus Iris; species Iris virginica. The sequence goes on from JAOTQG010137648.1 coordinate 4,055, forward strand.
CCCCTTAGGGTCAACAACTTCATTTCATTGGTAAACCTGTGGCCCTGCATACTCCACTCAAAACTGGGACACATTAAAGTGCTCTTAACCTTGTTGCCATGTGCTACAGTCACCTGCATGTGGGGAGTGTCAACCCTTTCACCGCCCACCTCTGTAGCCACCTTATGGTCTAAGAAAGTGTGTGTGCTCCTACTATCAATCAAAATTGTCACAGGTCTTTTATTAGCTACGCCTTGTATTCTCAGTGTGTTAGGTGTTTGGACACTAATCAAAGCATGAGATGAAATCTCAACTCCTTCATTGACAACCACATCATCCAGCATTTACAGTTCCTCATCCTCTTCCACCATTTCCATCACCTCGAAACAAGCTTCAAGCATATACAGTTGCTGCCTCTTACATTGATGGCCTGGCACAAACTTCTCATCACAATTGTAACAAAGACCTTTGGCTCTCCTAGCTTGCATCTGTTCAAAACTCAATCTCTTGACAGGAATAGTTTTAAGAGTAGTTATGGTATTGTTAGTCCCAATAGGTGACCAGGACTTAGTGTTAGAAATAGGTAGCTTAGCAGTAATGGGAGGAGTAGGTAAAATGCCTCTAAAACCTAGTTTAACAGTATTTGAATTATTTGTACAGGAAATCATAGTAGTTAGGGAAGATTCTTGCAATCGTGCTAAGCTAATGGTTTCAGATAGAGTTTTTGGTTTGAGTAAGCGTACCATACTCTTGATTTATGGCTTGATACCACTGATAAAGCTGGAGATCCAATAAGATTTTGGTTGATGCTTCTTCTGACCGGCAATTGCAGCTCGCAAGGCCTCGAATCGATTTTGATACTCACTCATTACGCTAGTATGTTAAAGCTTATTAAATTCTTCATGTGGACCCTCGTTGCCGGCAGGTTCAAACCTCACGAAGATCTCCTGCACGAACTACGGCCATGACAATACGCCATTCGCTTCCTGGTAATTTTGGTACCACTCGTCGGCAATCCATCCAAATGAATCGAAGTTAACGAAACCTTCTTAAATTCATCCATCTGCTTGAATTGGAAATACTTTTTACATTTCCTAATCCAACATCGAGGTGTCGGCGTGACTCTGTCGAACCTCGGGAACTCGATTTTTATGTGATTAGTGACATTTCCCTCGCCGGTACGATTCCTACACCGATCATCATCTCCGGTGGTGTGGCTACTGTCATTGTGATTCACATGTTTTTCCTTGATTTCAGCCGCTAAGCGGTTGAAACTCACCATAAAATCAGTCAACCTATCATTAACGACCTGCATCTCCATCGTCAAATCGGCGACCGCAGCTCGCGTCGTCGCACCGTCCTTAGCGACTGCTTCAATACGTTCTTCATTAGTCTTAATCGCGTGAGTTATCCGTGTTCCATCCGTCATACTACCAGAATTCGATCGCTCTGATATCACTTGTAGTGAAAAAGTGTTGATCGTGAGAGAAACCGTGAGAAGAAGAATAATTTAGTGAGAGAGAGAGAGCTAGAGAGAGAAGACAGAATTGGGGGAAATGTTCAAAAATTCCAATTGATGTTTCCCGCTAACGAGTTGGTTACAAATAACCAATGGATTACACTTTAGCCCTTGAACACTGATCCCTTCTACTTCTTTTTATTACACAAAACTCCTCCAGTTATATCAACGGCTAAAAGGACAATTAACTAGAAACTAACTGAAATCAAACTAAGATATGACACCCTATCGCATGGGGTCCCGCAACACCTATCCGACTAGTCTAGGTTGATGAAAAAGTTCAGCATGGTTCCGAAAGTCGTTCCATTCTTCGGGTCATTCAGGAGCATGTTCACTTCGTCTTCATTTGTGGTGACGCTAGCTAGCTAGCCTGGACAAGAGCTTCATTTTGAACCAGGTTAGTTGAGTCTATCCTTCTCTCTCTCTCTCTCCCCCCCCCCCCCTCCCCCTAAGAATCATCTTTCAAGCCTTTTGGGTGAACATTTTTGTGGAGGTTTTTTTTGTATTTGTTGAGGTTGGAGTTAGTTGTGAGTTGGACTTCTAAAAATCAATAACTACATTTATAAAAGCGAATTGTGTGTTTCTCATTGAAACCTTTTCGTTTAATAGAGTGTTTCCACTATCTATATGAGTGACCTTTTTAAGCGAATTGTGCGTTTCTCATTCTCTTTCTACTTCTCTTCTCCTATTGTTGCTTTTCTTTTTAAGTTGGTGGCACGAATTACTGGTTAACTGTAGCAGCAAGCAATAGCTCTGCTACGAGCAACTCCGGTTCGGACATAAAGACCATGTTTGGAATCAATCAATTCATGTCAGAACATGTATTCATGTCAGAAATCAGTAAAACAACAGAGTAAATTACTTCATCTCCACCAAATGACAAAGGATTACATCATAAACAAGGGCACTTGGTTTTATAGAACCATTACTTACAAATCAACACCTCTAAATTGTATCACAGAATCGAAAAAGGTAAAAGGCACCTCCAAATCAACTCAAAAGACATGCAAAAGTAGAACGGAGAAAAAATAGTGGCAGCCCAAGTGCTAACATTAAGAAGAGCCGAAACGTGAGGCCATCCATGGTGAATGGTGACACAATAGACTTGCATAACTCTAAACCAAGACTGGCAAATCAATTCAACTTACTCATACATGTTGGGCATAACCTGACTAAGATGTTCTCTAAGTAGATTACAGGATACTTATATAAGCAAAGTCAGCTGCTTCAAATATCAGGACTTTTGTAGCACACATCTCTCGTAGAGAGCCAATAGGTCTTTCTTGTTGGGGTTCTTCAATTCGAGCAGCTCAGCACCAAAGTTATGTCTTGTGAGCTCCTGCCTGAGTTTCTGCACCGTGAACTTCATGTAGTCCCCTGTGCTAGTTTGTTGACTGTGGCTGTTCTCTTCATCGCCCTTGAATACGGACCCACCATCTTCGGGTGATGCAAACTTTAGAGGGCTTGTTGTGCTCTTAGATCTCTTACTTACCCTCAATACTCTATTGTCATCTACTTCCATTTCGTGAATAGATTCAACGCCAATTTCATGGTCTTCGACCCTAACACGTTTTCCATGTGAAGCAGTTTTGAGCTTACTATCCAGTGCTGTTTCGTTAAGACGAACAGTGGTCATCTGTTGTTGAAGTAAGTCGAGCTTTCCTTGAGTGGCTTGCAGCTTGACAGAGAGAGCTTCTGCCCTGTTGTTGGCTTCTGCTCGTGCTGCCCGCTCGGTTTCTAAAAGACTTTCAAGGACTTGAACTGTGTTGGCCCTCTGTTCATTGTTTGATTTCAGTAGTGACTCGATTTCTTTCTCTCTTTCTTCAACCCTTCCCTCTAACATTGCAACTTTACTTACGGCCTCCATCTCAGCAACTCGATATCTCTCTAAGTCATCTGCTAGGTCTTTCTTCTGCCTGTCCAAACTTTCAATATGCCTCTCAGCCCTTTCAATTTCGGTCAATCTTTCCATTGCTATCCGCTGAATTTCACTCCTCTCTTTCTGAGCTGTGACTGCTTCTGCCCGGGCTTTATCAGCTAACTCGGTTGCTCGTTTAGCTTCCTTTTCAGCAATTTTACACCTTTCTTGGACTTCCTCAAACCTGTCAAACTCAGAACGATACTTCTGCTCCAAATGAACTTTTTCCTGTTCCAGAATCCTAGCTTCTCTTTCAAATGACTGGGCAGTAGCATTTGCACTTTCCAATCTCTCACCCAACTCCTTGATTTCACGCTTTAAAGTTGATATTTCAAGATCATAGTTCTTTATCTTTGACTCTGCAGCCTGAGAAAATTAGACACAAATATATAACTCAGTCCATACAAGTAGTCATGCATGCAAATAAATGTATCCGTGCAATGCAGAGTCTAATGTGTTTATATGAGCTACACAAGTTAACCTCAAAAGCTCACCTTCAACTCCAAGCTCAGAGTTGTAACGCGCTGCTCGGCTCGTTCAATCTTTGCTGCCTTATCTTTTATTTCCTCTTCCTGTAGTTTCGGTGAAAGATAAAACAGAACATTAATATACTTTAGAAGCACCACAACAGACTAGCTAAAGCAGGGAGGAGGGATGGGGGAAGAGAAAGTTTCACCTTCTCTGACAAAGTACCAGAAAATTCTGTTCTCAAAGCATCTTCCCTAAGTTGGGTTTGCTTATTTGAGCGATCTTGCACCGTTGCTGCCTTCTCAAGTGCATTTTTTGCTTCTCTAACAGCGATGTCATACTTCCGCTTCCACTCCTCGGCCTCCTCTTGGGCAGACTGGGTTTGTTCCCGAGCAGCTGCCAACCTTGCTTCAGCAGCACTGCTCCTTGACTTGAGGATCGATATTTCTGAGGTTGCCTGATCTTCCCCAGCCTTCTGCTTCGATAAAGCCAGTTCATATTTTCTTTTCCATTCTGAGGATTCCTGTCTGGCGGATTCCAGTGTTCGGGATAGACTGGAGCATCTTTCATCCAATGAGCTACTGTTTTTCTGAAGAGTTGTTATGCGGTTCATATAATCATCTGCAAGCCTCTTCTTATCATTAATAGCATCCTCATAACGCTTCAAGTACTCAGATTTATAGTTCTCGCTAGCTTCAAGCTGCTTGTTAAGCAATCCCATCTTATCTTCAATCGACCGGCATTTTAATTGGAGGGAACTCTTCTCGGACACAATACGATCTATTTGCTTTTTGAGGAGGTCGAGAACTGGACCTTCCAAACTTCAAAAATGAAAAGAAAAAGCTTGAAATATATCTGAAGTATGTACATCAGTAAAGTAGATAAAACTGCGTGTCAATACCAACCCTTGACGTAAGAATGAAGTCAGCTTCTGCCATTTTTCTGGACCATGAGATGTCGATTCATACTTGGATACAAGACGATCAAGAACCTAGAGAACAATATTGTACTCATTAAATCCAATGGAGATATGCATGACACTATGTATACACGCATACTATAATCAGCATACTTGCTCGGAAAGACAGGATAGTTACTATGAGAGGCCATAAAATCTTTTTCACCAAAACCCATACAGCAACATGTTAGAGGTGGTGCTGGAGTACTACTAATTTTAATGTGAAGGAAAATCTAAGAAAAGTGCAACTGGGTGCCTCTGGACCTTTAGAAATGATACAAAACTTTCAGAAAAGAAAATTCTTATGAAGTGCCTCCCCATGTATATAATATCATGTTTGACATCATGTAAAAGGTCAAATTACATCTTACAAAGCTACCCACAAGACTAAGACCTACGCAAAAAGGCTACACTCCAAAACAATATCCAAGTAACTGGACGCTCATTGTTATGTACAGTTGGCATTTATTTGGCTGACTAAGCAAAACTTAACTCTTCCCATTCTAATATTTACATTTTATTCCAATTATCAGAAGAAAGAGTATACTAATACCACATATAAGTAAAAATACAAAACAAAACAAAATCATAATTCTCATTGTCCCTGAACAGCAGCTGTTCTAACCTCTTCCTCCATTCTTTCGTTAACAGTTGTGAATAGGAGTGCAACGGATCGGTCAGAGGTATAAACCGCAAGCCGAACCGCAACCTATCGGTTTGGAGAATTTCAAACCTAAACCGAACCGCGTAACTAGAAAACCAAATAGAACCGAACCGATAAACCGTGGTTCGGTTTGGTTCGGTTTATGACAAATCTTGTAATTTTTCAAAATAATTAATATAGCATAAGATTTATAACAAAAATTGAAAAACAAAAATTATTTTTAACATTAATAGCCTAATATTCATAACAAAAAATTGAAAAATAGCCCAATGATGTTGTTTGTTTACATAATACTTAGCACAATACAACTTAAAAGTTCTAAAATTTATAAGTTCATCACAATACAATTAGGTTTATGTTTGGATATAATTATTATTCTATTTTATATATAAATTAAAAGGGGTATATTTAAATATATAAAAAATATGAGGGATTTATTTAAATATATAGAAAATTGTGAAACCCCACCCCCCTCTTCTTCTTGTCTCCCATTTCCTCCTCCACCCTATCCCACCCACTTCTTTCCCTTCAATTCTCCAATCACCACCCCCTTCCATCACACATGTCCAATTTGGAAGTTAAACTTTGGTGTGCTAGTCATACTAATTGCAAAAGTGATTTAGGGTGCGTTTGAACGTGGAGTTTTTTAATATGTTTTGTTTTTGTTTGTATTTTGTATTTGTTTTGTGTTGGTTTTGGTTTTGTAAGAGTTTTACAATTTTTCCCTTTAAATTTTAAAAAATTACATGATAGTGATGGAGAGAGAAAGAGTGATAGTTGTAATTTGATGTGACGTTTGATAGGATATAAAGGTGATATAGGGGTATGTAAAAATAATAGGTAGAAAGAGAAACTTGTGTTTAAAAAACTTGTGTTTTTGGTTTGTTTTTCAAACAATGTTTAAAAAACCGAACGGGTAAACACACCCTTAGTTTTGTCATTAATGTTCGCATTGACTAAATGGCTCGGAAAATATTATAAATAGGACTGGTAGGAAGTTCATTTGTATCAACCAAATACCCTTTGTATCATTCTTCATATTTAAGTTTGAGAGTGTTTTAGTGCATTGGTTTTAGGTAAGTGCAAGGGAGTGAGAAAAATAGTGTCTATTTCGTAACCATTGAGATAATGGGGTTGAGTTAATCCTTGTAATTCTCGATTTAGGAATACGTGTAAAAACTCTTTTGCAATCCTCACTGTTTATAGTAATATTTTTGCTTGCTAGGAGGTGGACGTAGCCTAAGGATTTCTTGGGTGAACCGCGTTAAATCTCGTGTCTCTTTTCTGCTTGTTCATCTCTATATTCCATCATCTGTCAGGTCATTTCATTACTCAAGCATTAATACTTTATTTTGACTTTCCACTTGCACTTATAAGATCGCGGTATTCTTGATCTAGAAATATCCTGGATCTTATAACAATCTTCGTCTAATATATTTGTAGGGGCTATCATGGTATTCGACTAAAGTCCAATAAAAGGGTCCACATTGCGACGAGAAACAATATGTCACTCTGTCTTCCCCATCACACTCCATTGAACAAAAAGAGGGGGAAGCGATTTGTTGTAATAGGGGCAAAGGAAAGTATGGGAGAGTGGTAGGAAAATCGATCCTGGAGCGACGGGCGATGGGTGCTACTGCCAGAAGCTAGTTTTTGAAACATCGAAGGGGGTGGAGCCCATCATAAGCTTCGAAAAGATGGGTAAATAAGGACTACTAAGGCATCTACCAGCACAGCACAGCTTTGAGAATCCATCTGCCCTCATGGAGAGCACCATCGTTCCAATCATCGTTGGACGTTGCATCATCCCCCAGGCTGTGTGGCACTGGGAAGACATCCACCCTTGCTGTTTGCCAAATCATCCACCTCCTCCAAAGAGATTCAAGCTTTGACCCTCTCTGACTACAAGAGAGTTCACAGCTCATACTTTTTACCTACAAGTGGTATCACTACAATTTACAATTATGATTAATCAAACAGTAGTTATTCTTTAAGTTCTTATCATAAATCAAAAATCATAATTCTTTTCTAGCTGTCTCTTCATTTCACTTTATCAGCAATATGCTGCGTCGGACTCAGTACCTTTTAGAATCTCTCGCACGCATATCGCCAAAAAGATTAATTATATAATACGACATAAGTGGCGAGTAGAGAAGAAGATGAGCAAGTTAGATTTGAGAGCTTCTGCAATGCACTCTGCTCCAGGTGAAAATATGGAAGGAGGTTAAGAAGGATTAAAAGGATGAAAATTAACATTGCCAACTGTAGAGATGAAGCAAAGAGAAACCAAACGGAAAGTGTTCCTGATTTCAATTGGGGGTTAGAAATGAAATGCACTGTGAGCTGCGGAAGTATCAGTCACACGCTGACTTCAGGATATATGGGCCTTTACTTGGAATTGGTTAAAAGACAAAAGGCCCCTTGAGGCTCTTAAATTCATAGCTGAATTGAATGGGTAATTCGGTTAGAATCCATAGGGGACAGGACTATTTGAATACAACTTAAAGGGTTATACACACACACGAGAAGAAAAGAAGGATTACTTCTCTTCTTTGTGAAAGACCAACATAACAAAGTTCTACTAAATGAATAACAACAGACATTGCATGATGAACACATACCTTGAGAACATCGTCTAGTTTTGCATCAGGAGCTTGACAAGCTGTTCTCAATTCCTTCTCCATGTTCTGAATGGCATTTGAACATTGCAAGTAAGCCTCCCTAAAAGCCTCTCTTTTGTAATCCTGCATCAGTTGTTCACCCAATCAGTAACCACAGAGGCATGGACAACTAAACTTAAAAATAATTAAACAAATGGACTCCACATATTAAATTTTTGATATGCTATATTTCTACAATTTTAGAAAACTTTACGGAGATTCTCAATTTCTTTCTTTTTTAAATTTCACTCAGGGCAATTTTATTTATCACAACCCACATCCACACGAGTATAATAGACATGTAGAAAGAGGAGTGTATTGACTTCAATTATCACAATGAACAGCACCCAACAGACGACATACTCAATCCCAAATGTTCCCTCAACTACTAACTTAATAAGCAGAAACTATATAACAAGTTTAACTCCTATAAACTTGCTGCAAACTTACATTTGCACCGAGCATAAGCAACTTGATTTATTTTTCTCAATTTCGAGAAACTTCAATCCAATGGATAAGTAACAATGATGACTGAAAATGGAATAGAGAACAAGAGGACTAAAACAATTACTCCCTCCGCCCCAAAAGGACCGTCTCCTTTGACTTTGCACATTGATTATGTGAGTCTGTCACACGGCAAAAATGGTGCGAAAGATCAATGATTTACTGCCACTTAGATTTTTAACCCCATGTGGTGGTCAGTAATTGGCCCGTCAAACCATTTTTGCCGTGGGACGGGCTCACTTAACAGTTTCCAGCTAGCTTATTTTGATTTATTTTACATTCTGCTCATTACTGGGCCTTCTTCTCTTTCGTGCATCTGACTCCCTCTCAAACTTATTTCTCTAATGCAGTTACAGACTCTAGAGCCATCCAGAATTTGGTTAAGTAAACTCAAGGAAATAGTTGGCAGGAAAAGCCCCCATTGATAGACAAAGGAAAAAATGACAACCCGTTCGGGAAATTAGGCAATGCAACTCACTCTTTTGAAAACACTAACAATCAAATATGGAGAAGGAAAAAAGGGATAGAGAGAGAGAGGGGGGGGGGGCTGGAGATGTAGCAGGAAGGAATCTGGCACCCTTGAAACCAACACTAATGTCAGCAGTGGCAACTGCTTTTTTCTTTCCAATGGCAGTTTCCTTACACAGAGTATGCTCTCCAACCATTATCCCATGAAAACACATTTTACATTTACATGCACTTATATCTGGATAGTATATGCAACCGCAAGAGCGAGCACAATTCGTCATATAGCAACTTCTATTATTGGAAGTTCAGATTAAGTTCGAGTTTTGGTAGACGTGAGATAGTTGACGAGATTTATGGGAGAGGATGACAGTGTAGCATATACGTAAATGCTTCCATCTAACCTTGAAATTTCTAATGCGGTAAGAGACTGTAGAGTCCCCTCTAAAATTTGGGCGAGTAAACTTAAGCTAATACTTAGCAGCAAAAGATGGTAAAATTGGGCACGACATACTATGCAACTTAATCAATAAAATCAGGTGGTGAAGAGAGAGAGAGAGAGAGAAACACACAGTAGACAAACAAAAAAAAGGGAACATCAATGAGTAGAGAATAAATAAGACATTTTTCACTATAGATTAAGGAGTAGTCTAGAAAAAATGACCTCGAATGCCTTCTTTAGAAATTTCTGAAGCCGTGCTTCATGTTTTTGCCGAGTAGAACCAGCTCCCACAGCAGTAGAATTAAAAACAGCCACTGCTTTTTGAACTGCAACTTCATGAGCTTCCCGCAACGCAACCTTCAAAATTTTGGGAATTAGAAAATTTGTGGAGGTTGGTCACTGGGCAAAAAGTAGAAAAGGGACACAACATACTTCCTCAGGAGGCTTCGAACGGTCAAAAGTGGACATATAAACTTCAGCAGCTAAGTCATACGCCCTTTGACACTCTGCCTCCTCAACACTCTGCAAAACAACAACAGCTGAAACCAAGACCAGAGATTCTAGAGCAACGCTGGTAGTTGAAAGCAATAGTACAAAAGCAATTGTAAGTGCTGAAGCAGCCCTTCCAACATATTCTCTCAACTTGGAAACAATGAATCCATAGAAATCAGGTTCAGTAACGAAACAGCCCATAAAAGTATGATGTCAGTTAAAAGTGCCATCTATGAGATTTCCTACTCAATAGTTACTTTCAAAGAGTTGTCAAAGAAGATCATACTTTTTTACATTCAGCCTCTCTTTTGATCTAGAGCATTGAATTTGGCGTAGAACCTCTTGACTCTTGAGCATAGGTGTTAAACGAGGCACACTTGAGATGCAGGTTGGGGCCTCGCCTCTGTTGAGGTGCTTGACTGTTAATAAGCACGCTTTATGAGCCTAAGTGTGAGGCTCCGAGGCCCTATGAGGCCTGCCTCTTGAAAGCAGGCCTATTTTCAGTGTACTAAGTTGTAGGCAGCACTAGATTACTTCTCAAGAGGCAGCCAAAAAGCCAGCGGACCTAATTAAATACTCAGGCCTACTTAAAACTAAGTTGAGTTCTATTCCCTCCACTTAACCAAAAGGACAGAAGCTCAAAGATATCCAAAGCTTATTGACTACCCTGGATGAACTTTCTTTAGGGCATACGTTCTACTCTGAATTTAGATATGTTAAACGCATATGTTTTGCTTAATAGATATTGGCATAGTTGTATGAGACTTGTTGGTAGATTCCATAATTATAACAGAATTGTTTTCTTTCATCTTTGATCATGGGAGTAGAGAGAGGATGAAATAAATACTTGTGTTGCATACTGTGAAAGAGGGCATTTACCTTCGGGAATTTGTTTCTGACTTTAATCAAAAGCCATCACAATCAGAAACGTTGTAGAGAGCAATTGATGAAGCCCTAGTTCCTACTCTTTTACTTATCTGATATTTCAAATTGATACCCAGCTAGATTTATAATCCAATCCTTCATAAATCGATTATACAAGCAATATGAGCTAACTTAAACCAGTAGATTGGAATCCTTCCCCACGGAACAATCCTGCTTTCCCTATTTTGTTTGTCGACTTGTATAGTTTCAGACACTCAACATTGATTGCGCACTGTCATAAACGAACAAATTTAAAAACCTAATCTGGTTATTTCTGGAGGGGAGAGAAAATTAGAGCTGTTGCAGCTTACATGACCATCAGTAGAGGCTATGCTACAAAAATACATCACGGCCCACCAAATTAATCTCTGCTAGAATAATGAATATCAGAGATTGTCAAAACAAAAAACAAAGTACTTAATGCTAACCTGCCATGAGGAGGTTATTGTGGGTACCGCACCATTATTAAGAGCATCTATAAAAGATTGAGTGATACGTGCAAAAATGGGACCCGTCATTACTGTAGCTCCTACTTGCTTGGGTCTAGTCCTCTCAAACACAAATCTCGTCAAAGCGTCCAGGCCTGACCTAAATTCTGGCCTCAATCTGTCAACCTACAAAGAAAATGCATTTAAAAGGATGAGTATTATAAAAAGCTACAGCCACAAGAGAAACTTCTACAGAACTATAGAATAGAAACATAAAAAAGTACTGACTGGAATTTTGTCGAGTTGCTGGAGTTCCTTTTCATTGCTCAAAGGCCGCACGAGAGGGAAACACTCTCTGTCTGGAAATAGGGCTCGAATAGAATCTCGAATCTACCATATACAATTAGCTCATCATCAATAAATAAAAAAGTAACATGTGCAACAAAGAACACATTCACACATTAAGACTAACAGAGTCCGTGGTCAGCCTGTAAACAAACATACTAGGATTCAGTAGAAAGTTTTCACTGAATCTTATGAATTTACAAGGATTCCGTAGAAACGTTTCTACTGAATCCTAGTATATCCGTGTTGGGTATATTATTTTTGAATATACTAGGATTCAATAGAAACTTTCTACTGAATCCTTGTACAATCATGAGATTCAGTAGAATTTCTTTAATGAATCCTCGTATATTCATGCTGGAAATATTATATGAATATGAAAAAGAAAATCCAGAATATATTCATGATGGATCTTGTTTGAAAGAAAAAACGGTTTCGAGCAAGAATCTGCAAACGGATCTCACTTTGGAGATATAAATAATGAGATATGTGCGTTTAAACAGGAAAATAAAATTGCATTCACACTAGACCATATATTAACTGATGGGGCTTGCCAAAATTGTTTGAGTAATTACGAAATATGTCATCGGTGTTTAAAGAAGAATTTGATCTAAACCATTAATTTGTGTCTAATCCAATGGATGTGACTTGTGAATGGTTCCTACGGTTCTGATTTTAATTGGTTCTCATTGGAGTAAGACCCATTATATAATATATATATACACACACATTTTATATATATATATATATATATATGTGTGTGTGTGGGGGGGGGGTTGGGGTTGGGGTTGGGGGTGTAAAGATACTCATTTTAGTAAAAATGTAAGAACTAGAATCCATAGTTTTTCCAATATGGGTTGCAACAATTGAAATTTCACCACCTAAAATGTGAAAGTAATATATCAGAAATTAATTAGAATATGTCTCATGTTGCATTTCAGAAGAGGAAAGTGGACTTTTAGGCTGGAATGGAGGGAGTATGTTATACACCAAGAAGGAGGACAACCTTATATACAGCCAAAAAAACGAAGATGGTTTTTCTTTTTTCTTTGTTTGACAAGAAATAAATGCATTAAGTTCAAAAGATTGAAAATACAAATTACAGACGAGGAGCTTAGTTAGAAAACCAAAAGAAAATAATGGTTATTCCTACATGTCAAGAGAAAAAGAAAGAAGCTGAATGGGAAACCTCATTTTTGGCAGCCACATCTTCTCCGCCACCTTGAACTGGCCTCAGAGCAAGTTCCAGATAGTCACGAGGTGTTATTTTTTTATTATCCTCCTCCAATTCCAAATAGAAGTCCTGCAAATGGGAAATTTAAATCATACAAAGGAGCAAAAGTAGTATAAGAAATCAATAAAAAAGAGAACAAAATTACATAATAAAACCAACAGTCGTATAGAATGATGCCAGTAAATATTTACCCTTAGAAGCCAGACAAAGATTGGTGAGAACTGTCCAAGCTCAGAAGCAGAACTCTTTCCCCCAGAGGCTCTAACGCGAATATGCTTAGTCATTTGAGTTACAAGAGAGAGACGATCGAGTGCAGCTTCATCAATGCCACCCATCTAAATAAACGGAAAGATATGAAACAACATAGATGAAATAGTCCAAAACACGAAATGCAAAAAGAGAAGAATCTTATAAAATTAAACCAGATTCATATTTGATTCACAAAGAGAAGAAAGGAAAGGAAAAACAGAACAGGCAACCACAGAATCACGCCAAGGATATCAAGGCCTAACACAAAACTGGTCATACCTGGTTGTAAATGAACATGCTTGATAAAAGGACAGCAAGGGAGAATATCTGTGTGCTGTACTTTCCCTGTCAAAAGTCCCCAGTGGAGAAAGGAATACAAGAACATTAACCAAACTAACGGCAAATAAAACTATGAAGTATCTAGACAAGGAAAATTGTAGATCATGAGTCAATCTAAATGTGAAGAACAAAAAAGACCAACCGTTTGATCATAAGCGTCGATTCCTTCACTATCCAACAGTAAGAGATTGTATTCAGTCCCATCAAGGGCAGTTCTCCTTAAAGGGGTACTCCACAACCAAAGCCCTTTAGTGCATGGGCGGTGAGTTGGTGCTACCTGAAAACCACTGCTCCTCCCAAGAAGCTACAACAAATAGGAACAAAGTATCATGAGCAATGTCAGCAGCAATTGAGAAGCTACGACACTAATCTATTATATGAAGCAATATTATGATACTACAATGATAAGAAAAATAAGGGGCCATTCTGGGAAGAAAAAGAATGGGAAAAGGACTCTTTCATATAAAAAACTAAAGCTCTATAGAAATACAAGGACAAATGCTCGGCTCATGAGCCAAGGATGTTTACCTCTTAGAAAAACCTGTGCCTTGAATATGAAAGTGTACTCTTTAACATGCCACCAAACGGATTTCAAATTCATTCAAGTTCGCCACAAAGCAAAAAGATTAGTTTTTAATATGATATTCTTCAGCCTTATCTCCTACTTCTTCTACAACTAAGGTTAAAATGCAAATAAGTTTCAAAAAAAAAAAAAATTGCAAATAACTTTTCTTTTAGCAATTTTTTTTTAATTCTCAACCAGACTTCGCCTACGACCAAATACATCAACTTCTTTTTCTAAGCTTTCTTTTCTACTTTTAATCCTAGTTGTCTTTTTCGTTATTTCCAACAATTCCGATTGAAAAATGATCGAATTTAAAATTCTTCACGATAATCCTAATATTTCCCAGAAACAATTAAATTAAATTTATGTCTCAAAGAAAACTGTCCGGTTATACTAACAGATTTCTCAGGAAACAAAAGAAAGCGAATCAATAGCACCAAAGGAGGAAAAAAATGAAAGCATAGAAGAGTATATGGAACAGTTCAATTTATTTTTTAAAAACAATTCAGATAAAAGAAGAATTTTATTAGAAGGAATAGAATTTACACAAGAGGAGGACAAAAATATGGCCTCAGAAAGAAATAAGGGAAGGAAAAAAATACACCATATACAGATAGCTCAATTTTAACAAAAATAACTCGTCAACAAATCTCCAAGATGAATTCTCGGAAAGAACATTTCTCAAATAGGAACCCACAGTGGGTAATAAGGAAAAAGTTGAGTGGGACTCAAAGTAGAAAAGAAATCTTACGAAGAAAAGCTAATGGATTTGGTGGAAGGCAATGTCTCGAGGAAAATAAAAGAAAATTGGCTACAATAAAGGTTATTTGTCTTCGAGCCTTGGTGTTGGACATAATAGGAGACAAGGCAAAAGAAAAAATAAGTGCAAGCAAATCCTATTGCTTTGTGATGAGCTTAAGAAATTTGGTGGCCCTCAAAAAGAAGACAAAGTTCATCTTCAAGTTACAAGTTTTTCTAAGAGTGGAAACATCCTTGGTCCTTGGCTGAGCATTTCTCCTTGTATACATTTAAAGCTTTAGTTTTTAGTTTGTTTGAAGTTTGACCAAAGAATTGGTGTGAAAAGAAGAATTCAATACAGGATCGTGCTTGAAACTTTGTGTTTGTAATATATTTTCACTTTTGATTTTCCTGTTTGCATAATTCATATTGTTGTTTTTATGTTAACGTAAATTATTTTCTAATAATTTTAAGTTTCTAATTACAAGCATAGTAGTCAATCCCGGATTGTGGAGCGTAGCGGCCGACCTCGAAAGTGGGATAGCGGGATGGCCGCTATTTGATTTTTTTAATATATTTTTATATAATTAGTAGTCCAACACTATATCCATATAAATACTAAAAAAGACAAATATTGCCTAAAATTCATAATATAACATTGCTTAATTGTTAAAGTTAAATAGATGAGGGGGTGCAGCTGTGAATTTGGCTAATCTCATCATCTTATGTTCTGCCCTAGTACCCTAAAACCAGAATCCTCTCTCTCTCTCTCTCTCTCTCTCTCTCTCTCTCTCTCTCTCTCTCTCT
>JAOTQG010137759.1:0-19745 GCA_025631175.1 Iris virginica
GCTCTATACTTAAAGTTTATGAAATATACATTTGAAAAGAATATGAAATATACTTTAATAAGTATTACTTTCTCGATTTGAAAAAAAATCATAATTTTTCGTAATATATATAGTAATTGTAAAAAATATTTTACCTTCTTCGGATATAAAGATGTATTACAAAGAAATTAAAAGTTTCATAAATTCTTTGAAAATAAATATTCGGGTGTTTATAATTTTTTTGATTTAGTAGTAGTAATTTAATTGTTGATTTGGGTGAAATGTATTTATCCATTAATTTGTCTTATCTACTTTTCTCTATGTAATTGTTCTATAAATAATTTTCTAAAAATATTTATGATCTCAAAAAAATTCAATTTTTTTTTTAAATTTAGAAAAATTTCCAAAATTTGGAATTTCCAAAATTCCGAAAAAATGCATGCTTCCGAAATTGGAACGTATTATGGATTTTCGAAATTTTTTGAATGGAAATTGGAATTGATATTTCCATTCCGAAATTTTTTGAAATTTTTCCGAAACACTCTATTTTCGATCCGATCCGTCTGATTTCCAGCCCTAGACGCTACTAACCAGAAGTTGTCACCTCCTTAAGAAATAAACATTATAATTATAAATTATACACATAATTAATAATATTTTACTATATTAATAATTAATGATACTAATGTACATAACCCCTAGCACTAGGAGTGCCTAATCAAACATTATGATTATAAATTATACACGTAACTAATAATATTTTACTATATTAATAATTAATGATACTAATGTACATAGCCACTAGCATTAGGAGTGCCTAATCGAATCGATGGGGAAAAAAAAAAAACTCATACAAAGGATTAGATCGATTTTGATTTTAGAAAGTTTGAAAATTAGAACATTAGATTGGTTGCGATTTTGAAAATATTTTGTATCTCAAAAATCGAACCGAACCAAGGTCATATAATACACATTTTGGGTGTATATACTACACTGTATTTTGTTAGTGTTAACCTAGGTACAAAAAAATCATATCATTTCTGTTAGATGTTTTATACTTCAAAAAATATTTATATCGATTTTATGTTATTATTTACTTGTAATTAATATGTTTTGTACTTCGATTTATCGACATGTCAAATTTGTCAATATATGGCCAATTTTTAGTTAAAATTTTACAGAAATTAATATGATCATTGTTGATAAAATGTGCTAAAAACTTTTAAGCCCAAAATTAAAATTTAACTCAAATTAACTTTGACATTTGATTTAAAACCAAAATAATTGTTAAATCGAACCAAAAATATTAAAATTGAACTTTAGTTATTGATTTGGTTACAATTTCAACCAAAAATGTTTAAAACACCCTGGCTTGCAAAAGCATCCCTTGTCCGTAGGGATGTAAGCTCAAATCGCCCAAACTGACGACCAGATCGAACCGAATCAAAGTGATGAGTTTGGTTTGATTTTGATCAAAGGCGGTGCGATTACGGTTTAAGAAATTTCCAAATCGCACGATTTAGTTCGATTTGCAGTTTCGACACTTCAAATGAACCGAACCGATATCTAATTTATATGTATATTTTCATATAAATTTCTCATATTTTTTATATATTTATATATACCCCTTTTAATTTTATATATAAAATAGAATAATAATTATATTCTAATTAAACTTAATTGTATTATGATGAACTTATAAATTTTATAATTTTTAAGTTGTATTGTGCTAAATATTATATAAATAAATAATATAATTAGGTAGTTTTTTAATTTTTATTATGATCATATGCTATTAATATAAAAAATATTTTTTTTATTTTTTATTATAAATCTTAAGTTATATTTATTTATTTTTTTACAAAATTACAAGATTTTTTCTAAATCGAATAAAATTTATAGGTTCAGTTCGATTTGGTAGTTTCACCGTTCGACTTAGGTTTAAAATTATCCGAACCTAGGTTTAAAATTATACGAACCAAGGAATGCCGTTCCAAGTAGGAATTTATGCCTAAATCGAACCAAATCCGGCAACCCTATTCGTCTCTCTTTTAACTGACTACCGGTTATCGCTCACACAACTGACAGCCCGCAGTTAGTACTGTATAGGAATGGCTCATTGCTCATCCTCTGCAACTCACCCTCCTTTCCTCTCATTTCCATGGAAGGATACCCTTCCCTACAAACCCAATCGTTCCCAATTACCTAAACCCCGAATCCCTAAAACCAATCGCCCGTTATTCTTCTCTACTCAAATCCGCCCATTCAATCAAACGCTTTCCCGCGCTTCCATCAACTCATCCTCCTCCTCCGTATCAACAACCGAAACCCTTGCTACTACAACCGTCGCCGACCAGCCACTAACGCTCCGACTCCTCTGTCAGGGTCACGTGCCCGAGCACATCCTCTGCAGGCGAGTTCTCGTTCCCCCCCCCCCTTCTTGTTTGTTTGTTGTGAACCTTTGATTAGACATTAACGTTGTACTAGTACTAGTAGCAGTAACAAATTTCATCATTCATATACCTGCCCTTCGAAAAATTTGTGGATTGAACGCACAGAAGTCACAAAAAGAAATACTCCTAGCACTGTCAATCAGCATTTTCACTGTATATATATTATTTTTGTTTTGAAGAGGGAGGGAGTATTTGGTTCCACTTTATGAGAAACGGCCATGTTTGTGTACAGCAGGCATTTCAGTTATGGTTCGTATTGCTTAAATATATTTCTCTGTTTTCACACTAGCCAATGTTTCACGTTTTGAAGTACATTATTGTCTGTTCTATTGATAAAGTGGTCAAGCACGAGCATTGCCTATATCAAAATGGAATAACAGTGATAATAGGAATTAGGGCTGCAGTCAGCACTCCTTGAAATTTGTTATCAAACTAGTAATGTAAGATGGTCCGTTGCAGCCTTACGTCCCTGTCGGAAAGGCCTAATATGCAAAATTCCAAAATGTAGAATTAATGGTATCAAATACATTAGTGGAATGTTGCTACCTCCATCCCCAAATGAGTTTCTTTTTTCTTTCTTTCTTTCATGAATCTGAACAAAATGGACATTCATATTGGGAGAAAGGAGTATGTTTTGAGTAGTCTAAAGATATTCATACACGCTGAAATACTTATGTTGCTTATTAACCTTTGTTTCCTGCTTTGCTGTTCTTTGGGAGCTGGGTTTGATTTACTCTGGAGGATTGGGGATAAACTGATTTTGAAAACAAGAATAATCACCTATTTATCTGGAAGCTTCA
This sequence comes from Iris virginica, assembly GCA_025631175.1. Lineage (NCBI taxonomy): Eukaryota > Viridiplantae > Streptophyta > Magnoliopsida > Asparagales > Iridaceae > Iris > Iris virginica. Next base: position 3,233 of record JAOTQG010137759.1, read on the forward strand.
TGATGCACTAACTTCGTTAATGTTGTGCAATATGATGGTTACAGTTCATATGCTAAAATCTAAATATGCATTGATGAAGATGCTCAAACGTGATACAGGGTTGAAGAGGTCGGTTATGTTCTACCAACAGAAATTCAGAGGCAAGCGCTGCCATTACTCTTTTCTGGCCGCGATTGTGTACTTCATGCTCAGGTCAATATGCAATTTTAACTGATTTCACATAAAATATGGTTTCACGTATCTTTATGCACTGAATTTTATAAAAAGATATATCGAAATGAAAGTCCTGATATATATACACCCCATTATTTTATCTATTTAAACTCGTTAAAATCAACATTGATCCTTCTGAAAGATACTTAGGGTGTGTTTGGATGGGTAGTTTTTGATTTGGTTTTTGAGTTTTTGTAATGATTAAAGTAAAAAGTAAGAGAGAGATAGATAGAAAACTGTGAGACCAATGAGAGAGAAAAATCAAAAACTCAAAAAACAGGGGAAAAAATGTCCATGAGAACACATCCTTAGTTTGGTGCAGGTGCAAGTGCAAGTTAGTAAGTTGGTGGATTTTAACAAAGATACTTTCATGTCCTGAGTTTCTGTGAGCTTCTAGTGAATGTCAAACAGTTTTAGTCGAAAGGACTAAAAGAAAAACGAATCTATTAAATATCTACCTGAGAAAATTAGCTATTGAGGTTCCGAACCATGCTACGGAGCAGCTAACTACACTTCATTTACTGATACGTCGACCTGGCTAATAGCTTTGAATTTGGTGTCACCAAGCATCAAGAATACTGTTATTCTGAACTACTACCTCACATACTGCAATGATAGGCAGGCGCAGGATCTCTTGGAACAGATTCTGAAATTAACGAATATCTTACTGCCACTTGCCTTTAAGCTAATACTTTTACCTGTTTCTTAGCGGCATATTCTTTTTCTTTCAAATTCTGATATCACTAGATGCAGGCATAACAGACAATGACAAGGTTTGCTGGGTGTAGTAGCCTCTACGTAGACGATTAAGAACATTTCTGCGTTGATTTATCTTGCTGTAGTAGTTCCATAGTGCAATTGGTTTCACCTTTCTCCATGCGGTGACTGAATTACAAAGTGATTTACTCCAATTCATAAAGTTATTATTTGAGGAATGAAGTTTTACTTACAACCCACTCTAAGTGCTTGCACCACTAACAGCACTGTTTCTGTTGTGCTCTTTGGTACTCTAGACAGGTTCAGGAAAGACCCTGGCCTACCTGCTATTGGTACTCTCAGTTGTAAACACTCGAAGATCAGCTGTGCAAGCATTGATATTGGTGCCCACTAGGGAGCTTGGCATGCAAGTAAGAATCATGTCAATGGCCTGTTTGCAATTGTTACAAACAGTATTAGAAATGTGCAGTGATGTCGTTGGGCACACTATGTATTTTCCTGATCTTTTATCCTTTGGTAAGGAAGGTTACAAAAGTTGCCCGGACACTGGCTGCAAAACCTGAACAACTTGGATTGGAGCAGAAAGCATTCACTGTTATGGCTCTTCTAGACGGGGGAACCTTGAGAAGACATAAGAGTTGGTTAAAGGTATAGTAATTTATCTATTGCATAAAAGTTCCATGCCTCACTAGTTTGAATGAAGCCACATTATGAGTTCTAGTATCTGATGATGCTTTGATGTTTATTGTGGTGAACAACTCATGCTTGTGAAGTTGTTCAGCTTACAAGCATTTATAAATTTTCAGAGGTATCCAAGACGTGTGATTTGTAATGTTTAAACTTTTAAGGGAAGATCAAGCAACAACCTTCATTCTACTTACTTTTTATTTTTAATGACATAATATTTCCTCTTTCTGTCATTGTGACAATCTATATTGTGTATTATGTTTTTGCGGCATTGTGAGAGGCAATTTGGCATAATCATGTTCTTTTCTTATAAGTACGATCTGAGAGTTCAAAATCGGAATCTAACAATAATATTTGTTGATATATTATTCCTAGAACTGGTAGATCTTACATTTTCACTTCTGACAACTTCGTTGGCCATCTACTTTCCCTGACAGACTCTTGATCCTATTACAAAAATTCGGGGACTCTCCTTTGTATTCCATTTTTGCTGTGTTTGTTAGCACTATTCAAAAATCTCAACTGCTGCATCTGCTTTTTTTTTTTAATGCATTTTAGGCATTCGATTTTCACTTTATATAGATTGTTATCAGCTTTCATGTCTATTCTGTACGTAGTTCCCTTAAAAAGAAATGAAATAAATTAATCTTGTCTACTGAAATTGTTTTCAACATGAAGCAGACTACCAACAAGCTTCTGTTTTGGCAGGCAGATCCTCCGACAATAATTGTAGCAACATTGGGGAGCTTGTGTCAAATGCTTGAGAAGCAAACTGTCAAGCTAGAATCGTTGAAGACACTGGTGATTGATGAGGTAATTTCTATGGTTGTGTTCTCCCGGGTGGTTTCCAGCCGGGTTTTTTGATATTTGATTTTTCTCTCTCATACGTCCCACTGTTTTTCTCTCTCTCTCTCTCTCTCTCTCTCTCTCTCTCTCTTACATTTTACTTTAATCATTACAAAAACCCAAAAACTAAATCAATAAACTACCCATCCAAACGCACCCTATGTGATCATGCAGCAACTGCCGTAACTCTTATTCCTTTTTTTGGAGCATGATTGCTTGCTCAATTTACCATGTCAGGCAAATCTAGTTTGAATTTGTTTAAGAATATATAGTTAATGATCTTAGAAGCTTTAGGCTGGTAAGTATGACCTTTTGCCTTGGATGTTGTTATTTTCAGGCAACATAACATCAAGAACAAGATATTACTATATGATATTTCTCGAGTCACTGAGTTACTTATCTTGTTTTTCTTTCATAATCTCGTTGGAGCAACTAACATGGCTGTTTAGGTTGACTTCATGTTCAATTCTTCCAAAGAAGTCAGTTCGCTGAAAAAGCTATTGACATTGTACTCATCAAGCGGTAGTCGCCAAACTATTTTTGCCAGTGCATCAATCCCCCAGCACCGAAGATTTGTACATGACTGTATACAGCAGAAGTGGACCAAGGTTTGCTTATAGAGGTCACTTTTCCGTTGGGATTTCATCCTATGTACTATTGGTTGCCCTAACTTGTGAAAACGCATTTCAATGATTACAACAGGCTGATGTTGTCCATGTTCATGCAAATCCCATTGAGCCAATGCCATCGTGCATACGTCACAGATTTGCGGTGAGACTATTTCAGAATATGAATACTATTCTAACTGCAAACAGAATTATTACCATGTCTACTGCCATCATGCTTACAAGTTGCACCATTAATTTTTGGTGATAGGAATCTTATTTGATTGTCCTCAATTCCATATTCATTTGTTATTTAATAATTGCTACGTATTCTCTCTTTTATTATATAGGACACGAATCCGAGAATGGCTGTTATAGTTAGTCCCCTAATTATGCATTATTTTTAGGGTGTATTTTAAGTTGAGGTTTCTGTTTCTTCTCTCTGTTTTCCACTCTTGGTGAATTTGTGCTAAAAAGTCTTTCTTGGTTGTCAGGTGTGTCATAAAAATGAAAGACTATCAACCTTGTTATCCTTATTACAGGCTGATGCACCTCAGTCTGCCATAATTTTTGTTGGCAAGCAGGTAGCTGCCTCCTATTCTTTTAAGTGAAATGATTTATGTTTACTTGACATCTATGCCTAATATAGCACTCTAAATTTAAATGTGGGTTCTAACCGTCTATGTTTGTATTTGTATGATGGTACATGTATGGGGAGCCTCCTAAATTTCTTAGCATGTGTCTTTTAATCGTGATGCAGTCTGAGAAGTCCAAGAAGGCTGGAAATGATCCTTCTACTACTGTCATAATTGATGCTTTGAAGAGTTCAAATGTAGGGTGCCCTGATATTCTGCTTTTGGAGGAAGACTTGAACTTCAACTCACGAGCTGCTTCTTTATCTGTATGTAGATCAGTAGATCTCAGTTATGTAATTCTCAATGTCAAGACTATCCTTCTGTTTATATATATATATATATATATATATATATTATAGGTAGTTATTCAAATGAGAACCACAAATAAAATGTGAATTGTGCGAACCACTAGGAAGTAAGAAATTTATATTTATAGTTCAGAGTTAAGAAACAAAACACTGCGAACCATAAAATAACAACTGCAAACCATAAATATTAACCGTGAGTCATAAAATATAACTAAGAATCATAAATATTTAACCGTGAACCATAAATGTAAATTTCATGGTTCACAGTGGTTCGCACGGTTCGCATTTTTTGTGAATTACAGCCGGATAAGTCACTGTTCAAATGAAAACCTAAATAGTTTTGGAACCGTGAAAATCACTAGAATCCAAGAATTTTATAATCATAGTTGATATTTATGGATCCTAGTTGATATTTATGGATCTTAGTGTTATTTTGATTAAGATGCACAAATATCAACTAAAATTCACAATTATCCACTTGGATCCATAAATATTAACTAGAATCCATAAATATCAAATTCTTGGATCCAAATATATAGGGGCTTTTTGAAATGATAACCTAAATAATCTAGGAACCGTGAGAACCACTATGATCAATCAAATTGATCTTTACGGATCATAATTGATTTTAAGAGATCAATGTTTATATTTTTGGATCTTAGTCAAAATGACACTATGATCCATCAAAATCAACTATGACTATTAATATCAACTATCATCCATCAAAATCAAAATCAATTTGTTGGATCGTAGTGGTTTTCACGGCTCCTAGATTATTTAGGTTTTCATTTGAACACCTATATATATGTATAATATAAGGTCTTACCCCACTAAGAACCTAAATATCGTAGGAACCGTTAGAATCAACTAATATTCAATAGCATTGCTCTTAGATTCAATAGAATTTAAAACAAATACATACTAAATCTAAAAGCAATGCTACTGAATGTATGTTGGTTCTCACGGTTCCTATGATATGTATGTTTTCATTTGAGCACCTCCTTATATATAATGTATAATATATGTTATATAAGGAGTTGGTTCAATTGAGAACCATTTATTAGTTAGGAAATAGGAACTAATCCTAGCTATTAGATTAAAATTAATGTAAGGATTTAAAAAAATTTAATACTACATTTCGAAAAAAAAAAAGAAACAATACAAAACAACGCCCATTAATCCACCCGCCCCCCTTTCCCCCACCCCACCCCCCATTTGTCTTTTTTTTTTGTTTTTTTTAATTGCAAATGAAAATATCTCATTTTTTACAACTCAAAAACAATTTTTTTTTGCGGATTCTTGATCAAAATGTAATCCTCTTTCAAACAAGATCCCTGATGGATATATTTTGAGCAATTTTTTTTGTTGAATCCTTAGAACGACTACGTTGAATTTTTTTTACCGCACAACGTTGAATCTTTAGTATATATGTGTTGAATCTTTGGATACATCATTCTTGAATCGCATTTTTCTGTTGAATCTAAGTATTTTTTGTGTTAAATCTTACATTTTTATTGAACCTTAATGCATTTTTATTGAATCTAAGGGATTTTTTTGTATTGAATATTTAGTGCACTGTGTTGAATCGCGTTTTTCTGTTGAATCTTAGTGCTTTTTGTGTTGAATCTTACGTTTTTATTGAATCTCAATGCACTTTTTATGGAATCTAAGTGTTTTTTTGTGTTGAATCTTTAGTGCACGTTACTAAGATTCAACAAAAAAATCCATTAGATTCAGTAAAAACTAACATTCAAAAGCAAAAATGCGATTCAACAATGATTTTACCTAAAGATTCAATATAAAAGTGCATTGAGATTCAATAAAAACTTAAGATTCAACACAAATAGCACTAAGATTCAACAGAAAAACATGATTCGACAATGATGTATGTGTGTGTAAAAAAAAATTTTCAATGTTGTCGTTCTAGATTCAACACAAAAAAATTTGCTCAAAATATATCCATAAGGGATCTTGTTTGAAAGAGAATTAAATTTCGATCAATAATCCGCAATTAATTTTTTTTTCGAGTTGTAGATAATAAGATATTTGCGTTTGAAATTAAAAAACAATAAACAAATAGAGGGGAGAGGGGTAGGATGGACCGCTGATTGGTAGGTGGGGCGGGTAGGATGGGTTACTGCTAGGAGTATTTCATTTTTTTACATCTGGGCGGCTCGCTTGCGTGTTCAGATCTGGGTGGTTAAGTTTTTTAAAATCCAAGGGTTCTAATTGGTTTCTAAGTTCCTAATTTAGGGGAGTTCCTTCTCGAGCCACCCCCTAATATATAATATATTATATAATATAATATATATGTTCAACTTTCCTTTTTGCAACTTTCCTTTGTGCTTAATTCATGTCAGCATTTCTCTGGATATAGGAACTTAGAGAAGGAGGACCATATCTTCTGGTGGCAACTGATATAGCAGCCAGAGGAGTTGACCTGCCAGATACAGCTCACATATACAACTTTGACTTGCCAAAAGATGCGATACATTATCTACATCGAGCTGGAAGGACAGGTAGGAAACCATTTTCAGACAATAGGTGTACTGTCACCAGCATTTTAACGTCACAAGAGCGTTTTGTGTTGCAGAAATTTGAAAATGAATTGTTGTTTGACTGTGAAGAGTTATATATATAGATCTTTGACCATATGGCATTTCTGTCGAACTTGGGTTTACTTTTTTGTGATGTTTGGCTTCTCATTTTCCTCATTGCTCGGGTATCTCTTTTATATTTTTTTTACTTCTGTTCTAGTTGTTTTGGTTTATTCTACTTTCCTTTGATTTCAAACAAAAGGGAGCAGGAATGTTGAGATGTGTTCTAAAAGTTATTATCTTATGAAAGATAGGAGACTGCAAATGATGGAAATGGCAATTTTTGCTGCAGATTTTCGTTGCCTGAGCTTCGTTGAAATCTATGAAAAGTTTCCTTGTTATCATTGTTTTTTTGCTTTAGAAATATGAAACGGAATCGATTGGTTGACAAAACTCATTTATGATGGAAATATCCAAGTCTTTATTATATGCTTGATGTTAGAGTCATTCTCCACTATAACATCCTATGATCCTCCTATCTTCACTAATACTGGCATTCCTCCCATTTCTCTACCGAAAAATCTTTGTTTTCCTTCTCTCTTGCAAAATTTCATTCATGTCCTAAACACCTGCAAATTCAGGAAACTTTCTGTAGGACTCTTTGAAAAGAGTACTTAAGGATCCAATTACTTCAGGTGGTTTTAGTATGCATGGGAGCTCATGCATGGCAAATGCCGTTGATTCCATGTTCATGGTCTATCCACTTTGAGATCAAATATTTTGAGTAGGGTTCTTGCCCTTTCCATTGTTGTCGAAGATTTTCTCTTTCCACTGTCAAATATTTTCATAGTGAAAATCATGTACTCCCTCCGTCCAAAAATATTGTCACATTTTGAAGCTTGTATGCATTTTAAGGAGAAAGCTTTACATACTTGTACCATTCCAAAATTACACTAAAATTGTGCCCATTTTAGAAAGTGGGAAAGTGGACTATTTTCTTGGGACGACCGATTACACTTCTCAACTCATCCTTAGTCCCAATCAATTGGGGTCGGCTAAGGATGACATCTTTGCCAGGCAGTTATTTGAAATGCTTGAATATTTTTCAGATTGAAGTCTGTCCTATCATCAAAATTTTGATATCATCAAAATTTTGATATTTTCTGGAGTTGATTTGATTTAGCGGTAAACTAATTCTAGTGCATATGATGTGATGTCAAATTACAGTTTCGGAATGTAAAGTTGCTATAAAAGTCTCATACATAATAGAAAGATATGATGCTTTCATAAGCATGTCAAAACAAATTATTGATTCAAGCATTCCTGGATTTTTCAATTCATTTCTCACGAGTTATTGCTTACCTGCGCTCATGCTGAACCTGTTATCTTGCTAGACCAAATATGGTCAATAGGCCTACTGACATGACCTTGACGACTCTATATAAACCAATAATTTTATTTGTACAAAACGACGGTGTTATGAAAATTTGCATGGTTTAAATACATTCTTCCTGCTATTGAACATATACATAGCTCTATCGAACTTCTTTTCTTGATTTTTATCCTCATGAAAGAAAAAAAAAGAAAGACACTGAAAGCACAGGTGTGATCATTATATGACAGTTCCATCCTTGATTGTCGAGTTTTTCAGTGTAACTGTAATGCCTGATCGAATGTAAAACCCATCTTCAGATCTATCAGCCTCTTGTACACCCTGCAAATACATGCATGTAAGGAAATGTTTACGAGTAAAGGAACTTTTTATTGTCTTTTCTCTTTGCATTTTCGACGTAGGTAAAATGAAGTAATTAAGATAATTAACTGTTTCTACATGCCAATTTATGGTATATTTGGTGCATTGCATATACCTTGACTTTAAATCTTAATTCAAAGAGGTCATGTCTAAATGTCTAGTAGTTGAACAGTGCAATTTTTCATGAATCGCCTTCCATTGCAAAACTGTTTGAATATATCTTACCTCTGAGTTTGTGATAACAACATTCTTTCCAATTCTGGAATTCTTGTCTATGATGCATTCTCTGCATGATTTTAAAAAGCTCTTGAGTTAGATCACAGAAATAAATACGAAATGTAATGTGCTAGGGATCAAAAATTTGAAAGAGCCAGCTGTTTGTTATTCCTACTGAATTCTTGAATTTTCTCCTATTCCAATGGGAACTCGACCCTCGGTTAATAGTGATGCAACTTCAGCATCTGTTTCATAGTAGTCGGCACCGAGCATCACAGTGTCCTGCATGGGTTCATCAGCCACCATGTTTTTAGTCTTTTGATTCAAAAGAATATGTAATATGATAATACAAAACCTTTTTCATGTACACAGCAGCTTGAATGATGGGCATATAAACCACAACAAAATTTTCTTATAGAAGGTAATATTGCGAAGCTGCACCAGCAATATATTGTCATAGCATGTAAATTGTGAGATAGGAAACACCGAAACAGTCCTACTAATGTGATTTTAGTCAAAAACTAACCTTTAGGTGAACATTAGAGTTAATCCGGGATCGGATGCCAACTACACTGTGCTCGATAAAGCTATTAGTTAAGAAACTTCCATGAGAAATGATCGACTCGACAATCTGCACAACATTTTGGAGAAGAGAGAGGGTCATGGACTAAGAAATTAGGCTTACTTTAAATAGAAAATGAATTATTAATCCAATACTCGAGCTAAACAAAGTGAGCGTATGGCAAAAAGTGCGAATAATAGTTATGAAATTTTATGCCTAAGATCTAATGTGTCAGCAACTAAGGTTTGGTATGCAAAATACCAATATATTTGAGCCATCATAAGAGGCAGTTACTGAAATGACTTGGAATGAATAACCATTGCGGCTTAAACTAACACAATTACTGTTGTAGTATAAGAAATAACCACTTGATATATTTTTCAGTCCCTCCATACTTGAATAGATAACTTGAAAGATCATTTTCAGCAACAAGGGGAGTTACCCTGATATTTAAGATCTCATGAAGATCACTGTTATACTTGTGCATATCTATTTCATGTGATAAATCAAATTATCTATTGCCAAAAACACATATGCAGTTGCGTGTTGGAAGCATAAATTTCAAGATATGCGGCCTCAGAAACGAGTTTAAAACATTAGTTTCTGACAAACCTTGCTGTTGTCGATCTTTGATGGCGGCAAGTTTCTCCTTGATGTATACATAGGCTTTGCTGCATCATAGAAGCTAAACCTTGATGGCTGTAAGTCAAACAGAACAAATAAATTAATTGCAGCCTTACCATAACTGCTGAAGGTTATCACCGTAACACTATCTAATACGTATTCGTTTTTGTGTTGACTTGGTGGGTTATAGTTGGACTCATCTCATGTAAAACTGCAACCTGACATAATTTTCTGAGGTGTTCAGGCTTGCTAAATACCGTGTATTAAGAAATTTCAATGATGCAACTTCTAGGCTTTATGCAGGCTGCATTCACCTAATCTACATTTCCGACTGCTTATACATAGCAATCTGCAAATGACATGACCTTAAAAGAATCGTAAGAGTAAAGATTCTACTGATGATACTCACGTGTGCGGTAAGAGCAAGGTTTGCTTCAAAGAATGATCTTATTGTACCAATGTCTTCCCAGTAGTCATTGAATAAATAAGCCTGCAAAATGGGTTCATGCATGATTGATCGGGTAGAATAGGCTGAATAATAGCTGAATTGAGAAGATTTCTCATTTATAGTTGTGCGTATTTGTGCTTGTGCCTGCTTAAGATGTGATTTTTTTGTGATAATGTTATTATTCTAATCTGAATAAAAGATCATTGCTTGATTCTGTAATTGTAGGTAAACCTTATTGAGTATTAATATGAGCATTTCATTTATACATATTTGGGATCTGACTAACCTTTACAAAGAATTCTTTGGCTGAGGCAGGGATTATCTCTGATCCAAAGTCATTTGCAGTTGGGAAACGCCATCTATCTCAATAAGGAGCACATGAGCATCTTCTTGTTAGACACGACTTTGACATTATATTGTGAGCATCACCATTCATTTGAGAAAACAGGCTAATAAAGCATTTATTCTCTACTCTACAATGCCAAAAATCATAATACTCTTTTATGTTACTCTACCTAATGACCTTACAAGAGTGTCATCAATTTCCACCTTAGTATAATATGTAATCAGTAAAGAAGGTTGATCTTGCTCCTAATTCCACTTCTCATGACATTCATACACAGTTTGGTTAGCAATTCATAGTTCTTGCTGTTTGCTCTTGAATATCTCTTTTTCTTTCTCCCTCTCTATTTCCACTCTATATGCATATATGTCCTTGTTTGCAAAGAACGAGTTTCTTGAGATAAATGTTTTGCTAGTTAAGAAGCTTCAGAAGTTCAATACCTTAAAAGATTTAGAAGAATCTCCTTCTTGAAAATGTATACTCCCATGGATGCGATATATGGTTTCTTCTCAGCCTCTTCTCTGGACAATCCCAAAACTGTTGTATCTACTGCCTGAGGTTAATTTTGACAAGTGCAGAACATTCATATTCCATTTAGTCTGAGACGGTCTCAGTAAAATTTCATTGTTCTTACCATTGCTTTTAAGTCATTTCCTTTAGGCTTTTCACTGAATGAAAGGACTCTTCCTTTACTATCAATCTTCATCAATCCAAAATCTGAGGCACGGCTATCACAGAAACAGGTAGAAGACTCAAAAGGTAATAATTTGTACTTTGATAAGTGACCCTCAGTATAAGGGCAGGTGTTACAGGGATGTAAACATAGTGAGTTTTAAGAAAAGTGGAATCAATCGTCTTGCTTTTTAGGCTACTTTTGGTTGATAAATTACATCAGAGCTGAAACCATATGTGCAGGGCAGGATACACAAATCGACTACCTGTCATCCATAGGCAGACTAGAAATACTGATATCTGCACCACTTTGTCGGTGGCTCTGTAGAATGGAGGAAATTCAAGTTTAGGTGAAACTAACCATGTGAATAGGAAAGGGGGAGGGAGGGGATGCGACAAAGAACAATAATTGTAGATTACCTGAACAAAGTCCATATAGTCCATTCTATATAAGTGATCTCCCGAAAGAATGAGTACATCTTCAATGTCCTTGCTTCTTGCATCCTAGAAGATAACAGGAAAAACACTAGGTTCACGGTTCATGCCACTTACTTTGCTACCAGGTCAGGAACTAAGATGATGGTGTTGATATGATGTAGGAAGGTTCATGAACTAGTAATCAGACGCTAGAGCAGTTATCTAGTGCGAATTGTACATGAATCAATATGTATTCTTTGCGCTGTATGTCATTTGGCGTTGAATGTAATTTTTCAACATGATTAGCATTCTCGCTGCAGTTGATGAGACGAAAAATGTGTAGCTCTGCCGTAGGGGATTTAGATTGCTATGAACAATCAAGCAGGTGATGCTGAAATTCATAGTCATAGATAGATGGTTGAGACGTCTCTTTTTGCAGCTAAGCATATTAGGTACATGCATGAAATAGTTGGATTGACAGCTTTCTTTCTTTTCCGAAACTAGGTACGTTACGTATATGCTAAAAGTGTGTTCTCATCTAAATGTGAAATTTCACATCCTTCTTGGAGCCCGATTATTGACGGAGCAATTAGATAGTCATAAAAGCAATCAGCACGTGTCTTGATGCTACACAAGTTCAATTGCTTGGGCATACTCTAGCAGTGTTCTAATGGTAGAAATTTGCCCATGAATTTGTTGTTGCTTAAGCTTACACACATTAGACCCGTCTCAGGTTGGATCTAGTTAAATGCACTATCCCCTTTTAGACAAGTAGAAATTAGTAATCATATAAATACATTGGAATTATGAAATTAAAAATGGTGGTGGATACCTCAAAAAGCCAATGAAATTGTCGAACTGCGTCTGCTGTACCCTGGAACCACATTTTACCTGCCTCACCTGGAGTTTGAGTTGCTGCAAGAACCTGAATTTGGAAAACAAGAATTTGTGTTACAATTTGATCAACAAAGAATCTCGAGGAATTTAGGCGAACGTTGTTAGTTCTATCGGTGATGACGTCTATCTTTCCTCACATGAGGAGGGAGTGAAAAAACAGTGGCCTGATCATAGAATAATTAAAAGCTGCTGTGATGCAATTAGAAGAAGAGAGCCAGAAGTTTCTTGGTGGAAGAGTATTTATTACAAAAATCACATACCTAAATGTGCTATCATATAGTGGCTTGCTTGCAACAGTAGGCTTACTGCCAAAGATAGAATGATTAAATGGGGATTAACATCAGATCAGGTTTGTGTTTTGTTCTGAGAAGCAAATGGGACTAGTGCACCTGTTCTTTGAATGTGCATATAGCAGGAAAATACGGAGGAAGATCAGCAGCAATAATGATTAATGAAGATGAAGCTATGATAGGTAACTGGGATGAGTTGGTGCAAAAAGCAAGCAAGGATTGGACTGGAACGGAGCTGCTAAGCACGATGAGGAAGCTATCTCTTAGTGTGGCCATTTATCAAATTTGGAAGGAAAGGAATAGCAGAATTTTTGTAGATAAGTTTGAAGGTGAGGACATGGTGGTAAATAAAGTGGAGGGTATGGTTAGATATGCTTTGCTGAGAAATGTTAGGAGTTTTGCTAGAACTTTTGTTAATTGGTTGATTTGTACAAATTGGGGTTTGAGTGAAAGACTATTAGTAGAAAGGTATATATTTAGAAGTAGGGATAGAGTTATCCAGGGGTATATGCCTTGGTAATTGTGCATCTTTTTGGTTTGAATGAATTTACTTACCCAAAAAAAAAAAATGAAAGATAGAAATTGACTTTTTAATGTTCAGCACCTTCAGGGAGCAAAATTTTTGTTTCAACAAGGGGTTGTCAAATAATTGGGTTACGGTACTTTTAACATTCTCTTGTCTACCCTGTTGAAAGCATATGCTTTAATGAACACATATGATGATTGCTGTCACCCTGTATACGTTTGAGTGTAGACAGGGAAGTACCTCAACATAGCCATCTCCAAAGCTAACACTACTGCCTAAGTTGTAAGCACGAGCCAAATGCCGGTTGAGTGATGTAGAGTTGAACTGAGTCAGGATATAGACTTTATTGACCCCGCTGTTGATGCAGTTGCTCATTGGCACATCAATCAATCTATATGCCCCTCCAATTGGTACCTGCAACAAAGGTAAACAGTAGATATCACGAATAGGATTCTTGTGAAATGCTCTATAATTTTAAGGGATTTTAGCATTGATGGAAGATTGCTTGCAGGAGCACTTCAAGATTCCAAAGGAGACATACTGCAGGTTTTGCACGGCGCTTGGTAAGAGGAAAAAGACGTTTACCAGCTCCACCTCCTAGTATGATTGCCACAACCGTTCTGGGGTCCCTTTTCTCCATTTCCAGATCCCTCAACTGTTGGAAATTTCATTTAGCAATTCATCATTAGTTCAGAACTATGAAGAGTTTGGATTTTGTTCATTGAAAAAAGCGTGCCCACCCGATTTCAGAACTCAATGGCAATTCTGCACATCGATCAGGGGAGGTGCTATCGGTTCATTCGGTTAGAATTCAAAATGATCTCCATATGTCACTCTCGGGAAGTTCTTTTATCCGAGGTGGTATGTATGGTAAAAGAAGAATGCAAGAACAGGTTTGTATTGGTACATTTCTTTTATGTCCTTGTTATCATAAGTGCTGATCTCAAAAACTGGGGTGGTCAAGGCAGCACTCAAGTCATCTCACATTACCTTTCTTAGCTCTAAATGCTTGCTAAAAGGTCATATACGTTTTGCATCCCCTACATAGGGCCCATGTATAAATGCTCCTTCGTAAGTTTATTTACTACTACATTTTTAAGTTCGATAATTTTCTGTTCACCATTCCTAAGATGAGACTATCCATGGAGCACTGGAACGCACCTTAGCCTCACCTGCAACATTTGTAGCGAGGGTCATGCGGACCCTTTGAGGCCGTCGAAAATTGATGCTTTTATTAACCCTTTTATGCAGTTGGCTGAAATTAAGCTTCTTCCCCATAAAGTCCCCATTGCAGAAACCAACAAGTCTCCCTTCTCTTGCTGCTATTCCGGTGGTGCCTCGCAACTGTCCCGCTGCTGACAGGGCCATTTCCTGTAGGGTGAAAGTGGAATGTAAAGATGGAGTTGAAGCTTGTACGTATTAGGAGCAGCGATGGGGGGTGATGGTGGGGGGGGGGGGGGAGGAACTGAAGGAACACAGTGTTTGGTGATGGTTACATGGACTGCATGCAGCCTGAGGCTTGAGCCACGTTATCCAAAGTCAATTCCATCCACCAATTTCTTGTGTAATTGTGTGATGCTGTGACTCTTGGGTGAATCCTGAAATTACAAAATGGTCCTCCAAGTTTGCCTCTAATAATATCCTATACGCATTTGCCGCCTGCCTCAAAGATTTGTCTTCTAATAAGAAGGATGGACCATGTTTATAAACCTGGCAAACTATTGTGTTCATGTTGTTGTTTATTGCGTCTTTTGTTGTCCATTTTTTGGAAAGTGTTATGCAATGTTGAAGCAGCTAGCCCCATGATTTTCTTTTTCTTCTTTTTTGGGTACGGGGGCTCTATAGGAGCCAAACGCTAACTTAACGGGAATTAGTTCTCCGGATGGCGACCGTAGTGCAGGTATTGGGCTTGTTGCGTGCAGTGACGGTTTTTGCCTAGATTTCGTTAGACTTTATAGTATACTAGTAAATGCTCGTGCTCGAGGGCACGGCGTATCAAAATGTTTAATCGTAAATAGTCCGTATTCTCGAACACGATAATATTTAATAAAATTATTTTTTAACATAAAATATAATATTTTTTAATACTCCTCTTTCTCTTTTCCTTTTCAACACACTCATACAAATATATTCTTTATTCCCACACATATCCCCAATTCCACGCACCCCTCCCCCGATCTCTCTCTCACACTCTCTCACGCACGCACACACTCACCCCACCCGTGCACTGATTAGACAAACAAACAAACAAACACACGCACACCCCTCCCCTAGCCTAGTTAGAGCATAGTAGCTCCTAATCTCTCTCTCTCAAGTATCACAGGAGGGGTCCCTTCTTTTGCTTTATTTCCACTTTCCCACAACACAACTGCCCCCTAGCCAGCCGTCTGCCGTTTCTCTTCGGCCTCGGAACACACACTCACGCGGTTACTATTCATTTGAGAATACTATTCACTTGGCTGTGGGACCTACTGATCAAATTTATAAGATAGATGGTCGGTCTCGGGGTCTGGACTCGGGACTGAGGAATGGATAGTACAGAGATGATAAGTTGTCAAATTGCGATGGTATTGAGAAAAATGGTGTCGGGAATTGAATTGTAATATTCGAAATAAAAATTATAATTAATGACTAGAACATGTAAAACTTCCAGTTATGAATCGGTTTTGATGTGAAGACATTAGAGTTCATATCATCGTAATAAAAAGTAAAATACGGAGTAAATAAGAATAGGATTAAATAATTACTTAGACACTATTCGTTTGGTCACTGATGAATTTTTGTGTTTTATTTGATCACTCATTTTTAGTTTTGCGATTGGGATAACTTCATAAATGGTCCCTGAACTTTGGTCGTTTTTATGAATAGTCCTTGAGCTTAGAAACGTTTTATGGATGACCAAAGTTTGAAAAAATGTCTCATGGATGGTCCCTGCCGTCAAATAATCGTTAAATTTATGTTAATCGAAGGACAATTTAGGTAATTGACGTCTCAAACTAAGGATAAAAATGAAATTTTACACTCTTCTTCTTCTTCCTTAAATAAAATCACCATCCACCACCTCCATCCACCACCCACTATCACCAAAAATCAAAATAAAGGATGAAGTCGAGCATCTTTCCTGGGCAGCGAGCCATCAGTTTACATAAAGAAGACTCTAATTTAAACAAAGAAGACTCTCTAATTTAAACAAAGAAGTCGCTCTCTAATTTAAACA
>JAOTQG010137870.1:2404-19744 GCA_025631175.1 Iris virginica
ACCTCAAAGGACCTACATTTTGATTCGGTGGACTCAGCTAATTCAGTTACAATTCATGCTCTATTCGCACTTTATATGCTAGCCTTATCTAGCAAACAAAAAACCCCGAGGGTGGCCAATGGTAGAGCTGACACTTTTCAAACAAGTAAGGTCTCAAGTTCGATCATTTCTCACCCCCTCAAGGCCAAAAAAAAATTATATATATATATATATATATAGTTGATTAAACCACTTGTTCTCTACCTATCATAGCTATATATCAATCGCTATATGTTACTTGAATATTGATGCCAACAAATAAGCGGAAGAAAAGAAATTACCTCTGAGAATCAAGAAAATTTGAGGCTTCTCCCATGGAAGTTGATAACATTGTGTGTGTGTGTGGGGGGGGGGGGAGGAGTTGTTGATCGTGAGAAAATGTAAGACAATTTAAAGTGGGGAGAAAGTTTTTCAAATCATTTCACGTTTGTGCGGAAAAATAGGAACCCAATCTCGTGATTCCTGGGAAAATTATGGAGGGAACATGATAGAGGCAGGCTGATAAACAATACGGGGTTAGCCGTTGCTATCAAAAGTTAAGGCAAAATAGACCTGGATTATATTTTAATCAAGCACAGGACAATATACCATCTTTTTTGGATTTTAATGTTTGGTTCACATATTTTATTTTAAGGTGTGGCTATGGCTCAGGTTGCCTTAAGATTAATTAACTTCTCATAATTGAAAATTGGGAATACAGAGTAGTGTCCAAAGCTAATTGGTTGTGTCAGATAATAGGAAATTGGAACAGAGAGATTTGAGGAAGAAGCTGATTGTCAAGAATTCCATCCACCAACTGATTGCCAAGATTTAAAAAAAAAAAAAAAAAATCATCCCACATCTTAAAAATGTAGAAGCAATATATAAGTAGCTTTCAATACCACCACCTAGCAGTAGCACCAACAATGATTCATAGGACTTTTGGTTTCATTATTCCATCCCTATTCATTTTTTTCCCTCCTGTTCTCTGAATTCAATAACTACACTTTCTACCATCTTTCAAGCAAAATCCCTTAAAAGAATTTTAGCGTAAATCAAAAGTTCCACACAAGTACGGAAAACTATTATGTGGGACTGACGTTTCAGGTCCCCGTAGTATGTCCGGTTTTTCCAAGTGTTGGGATCTCATGGATACATCACACCACGTTATCCCGACTTAGTGTAATAATCCTACTGAACTCAACACAGTAACACCTTCCTATATTTCCAGCCCAATCCCCTTATTCGCTCGCCCTTTCCACTCATATCTATGTACCTGGATTTAGTATACCCATCATTTAGAGATCCAAGGAAAGCAAAATGGTGGATGTGAATCGAGCAAGTACCTTCTTGTTTCCGAGTAGGCATGACTGCTCTCTGACATTGTTACTGAATGATGGTGATGGCTGTTCAAGGCATGCATCAACTAGATACAGTCGGTCTCAGTGATATCATTCTTGCTAATTAGCATGTTACCCATTTTGATTTCCACCCTTTCACATTAGCCTCGAAAATGCTTACTTAATGCATGTAAACTCCCAAACCAATACATCTTTATCATCTCGTTTCTTTCCTTTTCTTTCTTTCTTTCTTTTTTTTACTAATTACAATTGATGCTGGACTCTCTTTCTTCTTTTCTTTGTGTGAATGTGTGTGGAGGGTAAAAATAGAACTGGTCTGAACTGAACAAGGAAAACTTGTATAACATGGACCCAGCCAAATATGCTCAGCCTCCAAGTGTTATTTCAAATAATAGTTTCAGAAATGTTCTGCAGTCAGATTCGCATTAAACAAGAGCGCGCCTACGTGCACACACGCGGAGAAAGAGAAGCTCTTTAAGTGCAACCGAATGATGAGGGTACATTTTTTGTGGAAATAATAAAATGAACAAATTAATAGCTATAATAATGTGAAGTAACTATTAAACCACTAAGCATTATAGTTTAGGGAACAAAGCCTGTCAAAACAACGTCAAAATCAAAGAGGGGCTCACTTTTTAAACCCTGTTTTCTCCCTTGCTCTGCTTGAATCCGCCTTTGAGATATGCTCCCTTCAGTACTATTAACTATATGCTTCACAATACACTACAATCTTCACTGACATAATAGAGTGTAGACTGTCAATTTTTGGAGTAATCTGCAGGCCTGCTCATTTCTCGTGAACAAGAGGGCTGTAAATGGGGTACCACATGTTGCGTGTTACATACTGAACCGTCTCTTCCTGCATTCCCAGAATAGAAACACAGATTAATATAGCCGGAAAACAGTGTTTCCACCTCACATGGTGTAGCTTAAGTGGTGTATGAAATCCTGGTGCTCCCTCTGAAAAAAAAGGGAGTTTAACTTGGCGTACTTTTGACATGTGTGCAAGCTCCTTGGCTCCAACATCACAATGTCCTTCTGCCAGTTCTTCAGCAACGGCTGCTCTGACGACAGCAGCTCCCACCTCTGCTGTAATATGTCGAATACTGCAATTATAGACCAAAAGCACCAGCTAGGTTTAGCATACCATAGTCAAAATCTTAACCCCACACCCACCCACCCACCCAGGGGCAGAGGCAGAGGCTTAGCAGGGTAAGCGCAGCCTTACCTTCAAATCATTCCCCAAAAAAAACAAAAAAAAAAAACTCTCCTCCCTTTCCTTATTAGTTTTTTGTTCTAGGACACGACAACAGATTTGTAGCAAGCCTATCATACTTTTCAAATATTACATAAATCCTCACATGTTAAAAAATATTTATACAATCATTTATTTATTTCAAATGTACTGAATATGCATTTGATGTACTTCAATATGTTTATTTAATTCAAGTTATCCTTTTCTAAAGAAAAACTATACAATATTTCAAATTTAACTAACTTGTCAACTAGGAGTGTAAATCTTAACTGCCTAACAAATCAAATCAAATCAAATCGTACTGCGGAGTTTGGTTTGATTTGTTAAGGGTAATTTGATTTCGATCCAGAATTTTGAAAATAATATGGTTCTGCTCGTCTCGTGGTTTCATCCATCTAAACTGAATGAATATAAATCAAAACCAAATCATATAATCATTGTTTTTGTTTTATTTTTGTTGATTCATTATTGTATATATGATTAATCTTTGTGTTTATTAGTTTATACTTGAAAAATCTTCTTTAAATGTTTAACCTTAGACTTTAAAATGATTTACGCAAGTGTTTATAATGAAATAGTTTAAAATTTATTTTTGATGAACTACATGCACTGATTTAGTGAAAAACACTCAATAACTTATAATTATGAGATATAGCTATAAAGCCAAACGAAATCAAATTACAATTAGTAGCTCGATTTTTAAGTTTTCGGGAGTACTTATAAGTGCAGTTCGAATATTGGAACCGATTTGCTTAACGTTTTTTTGCCTAATTGGACAGAACCGAATTTTTACATCCCAAATTTCATTCATTTCGTTATATGGTATATATTATTAGTTCCATATTTTTTTGTTTTCACAAATTTCTAATAGATTTAGCCTAAGCCTGGCTCAAATTCCTGGCTCCGCCACCATTCCCCCCACCCCACCCCTCTTCTCATCCTCTTTTCTGAATCCCAGAATCCTTTTGGTGTGATTTAGAAACGGTACAAGCATGTAAAGCAACATCTTCAAAAAACGTGAACTGTGCAAGGGAATTATTTATTTGGAACAGAGGAGTAAAAATGAAGATGGAAGTACCAGTTGATATCACATCAGTTTTTCATTCACAACAGTGTCCCCATGGAATTGATGAGATTGTTACCTTTTAATAGATGGAAATAGGATTCCTTGCTGGAGTTCATCTTCAGTCATATAAGAAGCAAGACTGTAAAATCAAAATATTATATCAGCAAATATATCACTTTACTAATTCTTATCATAGCATGTTGTAATTCTCAGATTTTTTTAGAACAATTTCGCATATATTGAGAAATAAGATTTTATAATAAAATGCAATGACATGAAAGAGCAAGTAGAAAAGTAGTGCCATTGCTCAATCCCAGGTCAGACGTCTTAAATGCATACCATTCTGCTGCTGCTTGCATCATTCCATCGGATATGAAGTGAGCGCCGGATAGAAGAGCTCCCAAACCAATCCTGAAAAATACACCACATTGTCACAGATCTCAAAAACATAGAGGAAAATCATATCCTCTCAGTCACAAAATGAGTCATAATTTCTTCATTATCATGGACAAATTGTAACGCTCAATTTGGGACGGAGGTAATAGTAAAACCAGCAATTTAGAAATTAGCACGTACCCGGGGAACAGGTACATATTGTTTGCTTGATTTACGTGGCCAACTTTCCCATTTCCTGCCCATGAGAATATATAAATTAAGTGATTTTTTTTTACACCAATTTAGTGAATTGGAATCAGGAAATCAGAAAAATATGTAGAAAGATGTACATCATTGTGCTTGCCATGAATGCGAGGATGAATGGTACCAATAGTTATTGCAATAAGGCTACTCCAAAAACAAGCTACTCAAAGGCAATCTTAGAGTCGAAAGGAGTCCTTACCAAGATCAACATTTTCAAAAGGGCTCCCGCTACCAAAAATTATATTTTCACCAGCATGTTTGAAAGCATCAGCGGCAGTGCATTCAGCTGTTTAGTAGATCATAAAAATCTCATCCGAAAAAATTGTGATTGCCTTAAATGAAATTAATGTGGATGCTTGTGAGGGCTTCGCAAAGACAAACCATTCTTTGTTGGATTTGACATTGCAAAAATAGCAGGTTTATTGACACCAGAATCTCGCATTGCCTTGAGCACCTGATTTTGTATGTGGAACAAAAGCATGGGTAATTAGATGAAAAATGCATTAATATGGAAATTCAAGAAGAGTAATGCTAGGGGTCTAGGAATCACAAAAAGGTTCAAAAGTTTGGGTTACAAAATGAGGTGGCAATCAACAATCGGTTGTGTGTTTGAAAATTTGTAGGATCATCATTAAATGCTTATCACAGAACCATTCGTTGGTTGCCACCTCGTTTTGTAACCCAAAATTTTGTGATCCCTAGCATTACTCATTCAAAACGTTCTAAATCTTGGATTGAACATAGAGTGAACTTGTTCGTGTTATCTTCAATGTATTCCTATATTGTTCTCAGACACTAAATACGTCCAATTACGATAGGCCTCTCTCAATCCTTCATCTTTGGATATAATTCACCATGCAAGCATTTGCGGAAGAATAACAACCTCAGGGTGGAATTTTCAAGAAAATACTTCTCAGGCAAAAGCATATGGCTTTGGATATAATTCACCATGCAAGCATGATATTTTGCGGAAGCATAACAATCTCAGGGTGAGAGATTCAAGAAACTACTTTCTCAGGCAAAAGCATCTACAAGTACTTCTCATACCAACAATATAGAAGGAAATCATCCATAACTGTTTTCTTGCTTCTACTAAGATGTGTTTTCTTATTTGATGTGAGGAGTTTCTGCACCTTAGCCTAGCCAATACGTCATGTAGTAGTTATGCTCAGTGTTCCTAGTTTTGGACTTGGGAGCTCTAACCATGCATTGAGCTAGGTCGATGGATCCTCTCAGGAATGTGAATGTTTTTGCCTTAGTTAAAGTCTGTTTGAACTTCAGTGTTACCATGTATTTTAGGCTAATAGACTTCTAACTACCAAAAAGAGAAAGAAAACAAAATGCTGTCTTTTATCGACAATGTCTATATCTGGGCAAGTGAAATGGACTCCCCCTAAAAGAAGAAGTAAGAGATCAAATTGAAGCATTCGCAGAAAGAAGATACAGATTGGTGTTTAACAAGTTGCAGTAGATGGTTAGTAACAAAAAAAAATGGCAGTAGAAAGCTGAGATATCCGCATGGCCTCAAGGCAGAAACTCTTATTCTTTAAGTCAGTTAGTTCCTTTCTGAAGTATTAGATACGACGTGCTGTCTAGATAGTAACCACAGTGAAATATGAATGATTAACAAAGTAGTAAGCCTTTCCAATAAGAATTAAGGGCAGAATATGAAATCACTATGCTTCCTTGAAAATTTAGATATTAAAGAGAAGTAAACGTCAAAAGAGTAAGCACCTCATCATTGAAGACACCACCAACACCAGACAAACCAAGAAGCACATGAGGCTTGACCTTTTTAACCTGCACACATTTGTCGACTGTTAGCAATTTGTCAAGAAGTTGAAAGTCTGGAAAAGGCTTTGAAAGCAGAACCCAATGATTCTTCAGCAACATGGTTTAAACATCAGATATCTAAGAGAGCATCCCCCACCCTGCCACCCCCAAAAAAAACATGCACACACACAGAAACATCTAACGCACACACAAATCCTCTTTGGAGATTCAACTCTTCTCCAGCCAAGGATCCTGGAAATTACCAGAAATAAAAAAAGCTTTTTGGTTCATGTATATAAGACTCCTCCCCCCCCCCCCCCCAAACACAAACAAATGTGCATGCACACACAAAATCCACATTTGATAGCATCTGGTTCTCCAGCAGAGGATCCCAGGAATCTCCAGCAATAAATTACCACTTCAAGAAGACTAGCTCCTTCCTGAAGTCCAAGTCTCTCAGCCTCTCCAATGGCTTTGGCAAAAGGGGCAGCTGCTGGATCAATATCCTTCCTCTCTGTTGTGATTAAACCCTGAATTCAAACAAAAAAACCTACTCAGATAAAAAATAAACCTGATGTACGGTTCTCAGATAAAAAAGAAACCTGATGTACGGGTACATATTTAAGAGTGATTATTTAAACATACTCCCTCCGTTCCAAATTAAGTGTCCGGTTTGAATAGGCAGATAGTTTTGGAAGAGTATTCAACTTTATCAATGAGCAAGGGCGGAGTTGAAATTTTACAACTAGGCTTAGACTAGCAACTTGGAACATAGAAACCATGGCGTGTAAGGGGATGGAGTTAGTAGATACTATGATTAGAAGAAAGGTTAATATAGCGTGCCTACAAGAAACAAAATTGGTAAAGGAGAAAGCTAGAGAACTAGAAAATACAGGGTTTATATTATATTATGCTGGAAAAGATAGAAAGAGAAATGGGGTTGGCATAGTAGTAAAGAAGGATCTGAAAGAACATGTCGTAACAGTTACTAGGAAAGGAGAGAGAACAATATTTTTTAAATTGGTATTAGGATATAAAAATTATTAAAGCAGTTAGTGCCTAGGCGCGCAAGTGGGACTAGACCAACTTATTAAGGATCCATTTTGGGAGGACTTGGATGAAGCTAATAAAGTTCATGTCCCATCTGATTTACAACAACGGCCCTGAATCTAGAGATGCTTTAGTTCAAGGGATACTAGGAAGCAAAAAAATGTATATTGGGGGAGATTTTAATGGTTATGTGGGAGAAGAACGTATAGGGTATGAGGGAATGCATGGAGGATATGGTTTTGGTGATAGAAATAATGTAGTATTTTAGATTTTGCAGTTGTGTACGACCTAGTGATAGCGATCACATATTTTAAGAACATGAAAAACATTTAGTAGCTTTTAAAAGTTGATTAAATAAGAGTCAAATAGACTACTTTCTAAGTAGAAAAGTTGATACGTTAACTTGTAAAAACTGTAAATTGATTTCGGGAGAGTCTAACTTTACAACATCCGACTATAGTGCTTGATATCACCCTTGAGACTAAAACAAAACGTAAGATAGACACTAAAAACCCAAGAACTAAGTTGTGGGATCTAAAAGGTGAGAAAGAAGGTTTAATTAGGGAGAAAATGATAAAAGATACGACATGAAATATAGTGGATGAGAGCATCGAGATATGGAATAAAATGTACAAGTGCATTAAGAAAGTGTCAAATATTAGGGGAATCCAAAGACAATAGGCACATACATAAAGAAATGTGATGGTGGGATAAGGAAGTCCAAAAAGTAGTCTCACTAAAGAGAAAAGCTTATAAAACTTGGCAAAAATCTAAAAACTTAAACGATTAAGAATGATACAAAGTTGCTAATAAAGAAGTAAGGAGAGTTGTAAGAGAAGCTAAGGATAAAGTATTTAATGACTTTTATAATAAACTTGATACAAAATAGGGGGCTACACACAAACTTGCAAAATCAAGGGATACGAAATTAGGGATTTCAATTGAGATAAAATGCATTAAGGATTAGGACTCGCGCGTTTTAGTCAAGGTTAAAGAAACAAAAAATAGATGGAGAATATACTTTGAGAAACTGCTAAATGAGCAACATGTAGAAAATATAATGAACGATAATAGCACAAATAGGAAACGTAGGGATATTACTTTATTTCGTAGAATTAATGAATGCAAGGTGAAGTTTGCCTTAAAAAAGATAAAAATCGGAAAATCTTTAGGCCGGATGGAATACCCATTGAGATATGAAATGTTTAGGTGACGTAGGGGTGTCTTGGTTACTTAAGTTATTTAAAAAATTATGCTGAAAAAGAAAATGTCAGATGAGTAGAGAAGGAGCATTATAGTACCAATATTTAAGCATAGAGGTGACATTCAAAGTTGCACGAATTATAGAGGCATTAAACTAATGAGTCACACAATGAAATTTTAGGAGAGAACAGTTAAAAATAGACTAAGGAAGGAGACAATGTTATCGGAGAATCAATTAGATTTTACCGGCTAGATCAATAACGGAGGCGATCCACCTATTAATGAGATTGATGGAACGCTCTACGAAAGGAAAAAAGAATCTAAACATGGTCTTATTAACTTAGATAAGACATACGATAGAGTCCCTATGGAGGTAATTTGGTCAATCCTAGAAGAGAAAGGAGTTAACGTGAGATATATTGAAGTTATTAAAGATATGTATGATGGGGCATCGACATTATTTAGGACCTTAGCAGAAGAGACATGCAAGTTTTCAATCACTACATGACAACACCAAGGATCAGCCTTAAGCCCGTATTTTTTCGCCTTAGCAATGGATGGACTAACTAGATATTTACAAAACGACATACCTTAGTGCATGCTATTTGTCGGTGACATTATCCTTATCGGTGAAACAACGAATGGAGTTAGTGATGAGTTAGAAAAATGGAGAGAAGCTTTAGAAGTCAAAGGATTTAAAATAAGTAGGAGCAAAACAGAGTATATGGCTTGCAATTTTAGTGGGAAGAGGAGTATTATTGAAGTGAAAGTTAAGTTAGATGGAGAAGAAATACCCCAAAAGGAAATATTTCGATATCTAGGATCAATAATTAATCAAGATGGAGAGATTGGACCGTATGTCGATCACAAAATAAATCGGGTCGGATGAATTTAAAGAGTGCATCTGGAGTGTTATATGATCTGCATATAAGCAGAAAAGCTAAAGGTAAAATTTTACAAGACAGTTGTTAAGCCCGCGGTATTGTACGAAACTGAGTGTTGTGCTACTAAGAAGGAAAATACTAACAAGATAAGTGTAGCGAAAATATGAATGCTTAGATGGATGTGCGGTAAAACAAGAAGAGATAAAATTCGTAATGAATAAACACGAAAAGTAGTAAAAGTAGCTCCTATTATAGAGAAAGTGAGAGAAACGCCGAAGATGGTTCAGTCATGATCCATATAACTCCCAAGTGCTCTAGTTAGAAAGTGTGATGATATTAGTCTTAATCAAGCCATGGTTGGAGGCAAGCCAAAGTTAACATGGACATTGGCTATACGGAAAAAGACATGAAAGATTGAGATCAGTGTGGTGACTTGACATTGGATTGTGTGGAATGGAAGAAAAGGATTCATATCCCGACCCCAAGTGATTGGGATTAAGGATTTGTTGTTGTTGCTATTTTTGGTTTCAAAGAGTTTGGTTGTGGGTCTTGAAAACCTTGTGGCTATAATTCTTTCTTTAAGTTCCAAAAATGGCAAGTTTCCAAAGTTGGCATTTAATTTAGAATGGAGGGAGTATGTATTAACATCGAAAAAAGATCAACAAGTTATTTCACATTTATGGAATACCGATTGGCTCTAGCATACTAGTGACGACAAATAAAGCTCCAACATTATCAGTTGGACCAAGAAAATACAAGTTGTATGTTTGAAGCCGCACATTTTTATCAAGTAGGTAAAATTGGGGGTTCCCTGTTGCTCCGGTCGATCTTGAAGCAGCCTGTAAGGCCACCTTAAAAACACCTAGCCCTGCACTGAAAACCGTATAAAGAATAAGAGGATTCTAGGGGTGTCTATAGAAGCATCTAAGTAATTAATAAATACTGACAGATGCTTCCATGAGCAAGGATAACATGAATGAAGTTGATTATTGAACTACCTTCCAGCACCAACAACTACCATCTTTTGATTGGCGAAGTCGGTCAATGGCCGACCTTGTGCTCTGACAGTTCCAAGTATTCCCGCAAGTGCAACACCGGCAGTTCCCTGCAAACATGAACAAGCATTCATGTTCAAATATAAAGATGTCCGCAAATGATCCCTCCCTCCCCACCCCCCACCCCCCAAAAAAAAAAATACTGCTATTGAAAAAGGAAACTAAATTATTCACATTTCCTTGAAAAGACACAACATAGAACTATCTCCTCACCTGAATGTCATCATTAAACATGCAGAACTTGGTACGGTACCGTTCAAGTGTTTCAAAAGCCCACTTCATTTGAAAATCCTCAAACTGATGTCACGTTAAGATTGCTCACTATCATTAAGCAATGCTACGCTATTTAGCGTAAGATAATATGATAAACTCTCAAAAGAAGTGAACCTGGACAATGGCTTTCGGCCAACGTGCATGGACAGCTTCCATAAATTCGTCAACAATTGATAGATATTCTTCTCCTTCCAACCTAGGCTGTCGAAGTCCAAGATCTGTAAAATAAATTTTTGGTGAAAAGAATTTTCTTTGTAATGTCAGCAAAGAGCAGATGCAAAGTTTTTTATATAAAATTTTGAGATGGTTTTCTTTTTCCTTCTCTATTTTTCTCCTCTTCATTTATCCTAAGGAAAATTTTTCAAAAAATTATATTCGGCAGAAGTGAAAAACAGTAACATCAATAGACATAATTACAGTTATTTTCAATCCAAATAGTTGTAAATCTTCTATTTAAACAACTAATACATGCATTGGTCAAACCTATCTGAAACAGCTGAGAAGTAAAGCTTGCCAAAACAAACATGAAATCTTTTTCTTGGAACAATGCTCAAGTAACAGGAATCAGTAGCGAACATTTGAAACTGTTAGCTGATTGAACAGTTACAAGTTCGAAGATAGAATTTTTCGAAACAAGGTAAATGGTCCATGTTAGCTGGCTCCTAAGGATTGCCAAAATACTCATGTCCATATGACAACATGGGTATGGGTGCAGTTGCACACTACCTTTTATATAAATCCTAAAATCTTGACTCACTCGAGTCCGCAATTGGATCCAGTAGACCCGTGTCCAGGTAAAATAGGTCAGTATCACTAAACCTAGATAGCCCAAACTTATCCCTGTACTTAACCCAGACAGTAGATATTCGTATCTGATGGAGTAATGCAAAGCCTTAATAAAAAAACATCTGTTGTAACATTTCATCCTAATAAGATTAAACAATACATGACATTGGACAAAAAACCTTAATTCTATGACTACTGTAATTCAATTCTCCATTCAGGGTCATTCTGTTGACGTACATTTAAGAGGATAGCAGATTTCTCAAAAGTAGGAGTTTCTTACAGAGTCTTCAAACAGGTCTACACATGCTTTCATATAAAAATTAAGATCAAAGTATCAAACTCCAGCCATCTACTTCTACTGTCAAGTACACAGTGTTAACTAGCAAGTAAGTCGAAATCAAAGACCTTTTAGAACCAAGGTCCATGTATTTAGTCACACCTCATTTCCTAGATTTTCAGTTTCTAACAAGTTTATCATCACTGTCAGTGATGTTTTCCAAGGCAATAATACCGTGACCTTGGAAGCCCCGTCCATTATGCCATCTTCAGACCATCTTGCTGAGCACCTCGGTCAACTAGGCCCACCAAGAAGTTAACGAATGATTGTTGGTCTGCAGCGGTAGCATGTGGCCACTTATAAGACACTCTAATTTTCCATATCAACCCTATGTTGAACTGGGTATTATTAAGGCACCCGGTTCTTTTCTCTGAATCTTTTTGCTAGAGTTCATTGCATAATACTTGCTCCAAACTAGAGAGTTTCGAGGTAGGGGGAAAGCAGGAGAAACTTCATTTCGAGAACGTAAGGTGGACAGTTAAAAGAAGTGTTTGGTTTTTGGCCAGGGGGGTATGTACATCTTCAAAAAGATGTAGAGATTGAGAGTAGAAAGAGAAAACATCTGTATCCCCTTTAGTACTTACGAAGCTGATTATGTTAGGAATCAAGCAGGATCCAACTTAATGTTATAAGAGTACCTTAGTGTAGACATCCAACAAGATAATTTGAATTAGTGACGCCAGCAACCAAATGGATTGCGAGAAACAGAATAAAGAACCTTTGAACTAAAAAGAACAACATCATTAGTAAAATGTCCACTTACAAAGGCGATCATCTAGAAGCTTTTGATTGTTAGTACCAACATCAAGCATAACTGGGAGTATCTGCATTATGTAGCCAACATATGAGAAAGCAAAATATAGATTTCAAAACCACCAAATATATTTATGTTCGAAATGCGCGTATCATGAGCATATGCGTGTCATCTGATGATAGAGTGTATCTTGCACCATATACGCTTCAAATGAAGAAGGATATGAACTCGACATACTCTTTGTGGATTGATACCAGCAGCAGCAACATACATATCGAGTTTCCCAATAGGTATACCAATTCCCTGAACTCCAAGATCACCTAAGCCGAGAATACGGCTGCCATCTGTCAGTACGATCATGTCAACCTGCGCAAAAAGAGTTATTCAGTCCATGCATGTTTAGTGAAATAGAAATAAGATTGTAGCCTTTATAAAACGCTTAAATTATGCTTTGATTCCTAAATTTTTTACGGGAAAACAAGAAAAGGAACGTTAAAAGGAATCCATGTCGCCTTTGGTGGTTACCAGCGTAATAGGATAGAGAAAGGATCCGAATTAAGAGGAAATAACTAGTTCATAACCTTCCTTTCTTAAATCTAACACTCCCTCCATTCCAAAATAAGGGTCCTCTTTGACCCAGCATTGTTTAAAAGGTTCAATTGACTACAGTAATTTATGATATATTTGATATGTGACAAGATATTAAGATGCATGTATCGAGCTTTTAAGCTAACTCTAAACACATCTGGTCGCAAACCCGGTAAAGGAGGAGGGTTGTGTTAGGTAGCGTGACAGCCAGCATAAAACTTAGTCAGATATCTTATGAACATGAATCCTAAAACAATTCGCGTAAGAATGCCCAAAAAGGATTCATGTAGCCGACCTCAAGTGATTACGAATAAGGCTGAGTTGAGTTGATAAGATATTTTGACAAACGAAAAGCAAAAATTGTAGGACACAGTCAACATAAATGGTGGGTCCAATGTGTAAAAAGAGTAAAATGAGGGGTAAGATAGTAAAACTAATGCTTCCAAAAAGGAAATATTGCAGAGTGAACAGTTTTTGGAACATCTTCAAAAGAATAATGGACTCTTATTTAGAAGTGGAGGGAGTATAACATAATTTGTGAAGAAATCATATTATCAAACATATCATTTCATTTTGTTTCCTTCCTGAAAACCGTCAATGGATCAAAGGATTAATGTAACCAGCTTCATTCCTCAGTATGCATATTGGCCATTCAGATATTCACACGAGAAAAGAACTGTTATGCTATATGATCCTCTTTCTTTGATTGGTAAAATACTATATGATCCTTGTGAGAAGCAATAACGAGACGTTGTCTACAAAGTTATCAGGGAAAAGAAGAATGGAGGCATCATGATGGTTCTCAGACAACTATTCGAGACTCAGGCCCATTCGCACTTAGTTTCATTCGCTTAAACCAGCAATTTCATTCACTTTAAGCAATTTTCAGAAGCATAGCTCATACACATGAATTTAAGCGGAAAGGGTGGGGGGGGGGATAAAATAAAATACACAAAACCGGATTATCAGAATTAATCTGCTGCAGCACGCTTTACTCTTACGCTCTCCGCTCTATGCAAAACTTCTATTTTGGATGTTTTATTTTCTTTTTTTTAGGTCAACTTTTTTTACACTTCGACTAAAGTTTCACTTCATAATATTTTCAGTATAGTTTAATTGTTGAAATATTACACCTAAATGTAAAAGAAGTATGTTAAATTTTGATTTGATTTGGTATCATGTTGATTTTTGGAAAAGAATAGTGGACAACAGAGTATCAACAGATACAAGTTTATGTAAAAGTAAGACAGAAGTTATTATTGTGCAATTGTAAGCATTAGAAAGGATTAAAATGGAATGTCGGTGCAGATAACACTTTGAGATTTACATCACACCTGCTGAGCTGGCCAGTTATAGATCATAGACATCATCTCTCCCTTATCTTTCGCACTGAAATACATTCCACGCGGACGTCTAAACAACCCTGAATAGTTTTGACATACCAAACCTACTGTAGGTGTGTATATTATTGGAGCAAAATCTTTGATGTTATCAATGAGGACCTGTCAAGAAAGAGAATAGAAAACATTTAGATGATAAATATCCTTTTAATGTCGTAACATTTCAGGATTTTGCCACAAACTTACGCGATAGTACAATGTTTCATTCCTGTCGTGTAGTCTATTTAAGATCCTCCATTTTGCTAAGGATACAACACTATCTGGTTGACCTTCTGTATTCTTTTCCAATGAGCGATATGACTCCACTAACAACAGCAAATGATAGAATTACGGCATTAAGCTTCCAACCTTAGAACGGCTGATTTTTCCAGAAGAAGTTGAGGGGAAAAAAATGCAAATAGATCACATATTATAGAGACTAGATACTTAGAGGGATTAAATATCATTAGAATCTAACTCTTTGAATTTAATAACGCGAGCTCGTTACATCTTTGAAAAATGAGATAGAAGATGCAGATGGTATCAAAATGAATGAAATGAACTCACTGAAACGGGCATATTGCTGCTCAAATGATATCACACGAGGTGGGAGAAGACCACGAAGTCCTAGTCGATCTCTTTCTGTCAAAGGAAAGCCAGTATCCTGAAATCCACCCAACAGGAGTATCATCAAAAAGAAGAAGATTCAAGCATGAGTTCACAATTTCATCACCGCAAAGACTACTAGTTTGATCACTTAATATCAAAAGTCAAGGGAAACAGGGAATTCACAGAGTTCACAATAACATACTACAAGTTAGCAAAAGTACTGCCCTAGCTAAAAACTGACTTCGGATCATCAAGCTAGGCCACCAAGCCTGTATCCTTGGGGGATACGAGAGGCAACATGCAATGTGTAGTTATGTGATAAATTTCATAGAGACACCAATAAATTAGCAAACGAGTAAATAGTGTATACTAAATTCAGTTAAAACAAAACCTTATACCAGTTTTCAACCTTTTAAGGTTGGCACGTAATATCCAGTTTATCCAACTCAAGGATAAGTCTAGCAAATATAATTGGTAATCCTATCTTTCTTTCCTAGTCTCCATCTGTGTTAATTCCATCTTCCCAGGATTACCATCAAATTAGATTCCAAATCTTATTTACTTGCAAACTCATGGAGCGACCTTGTATGCTTCAAACCACATTATGCATCTTCGAAATCATCACACAAGGAATCTACCAATAACAGCCCTAAAGGACTTTCGCAGCAACTAATCATAGTTACGTTTTACAAATATTCCTTAAAGGACTTCTGCAGTAACTAATCGTAGTTACTTTTTACAAGTTACAACACATGTTCCTACGATGTGTTTCTGCCAAGAATTTTTCATTCTCCAGAATCAACTTCCTCCAACAATAAGAATTCTAACGTCGGGCAAACCAATTCACATAACAATACCTGGCATGAATATAATAATTTTGAAGAATATAAAACGATAACATTATACAAACACCAGCATACACGTGCACGCACACACGAGCACAAAAATGAAGCTTTTTTTCGTATCAAAATTTCATTCAAATTGGCTTTGAACACTGACTCTTTCTATGTGGATGGCGAAAATAACTCTTAATTCCAATAAGTTTCTACTAACACTAGCATACAGCAGAAAACTACTCCATGAACGGCAACAAAAGGAAATGAATATTACTATCAACAAACATCGGAACACATCCACGTTGTACTAAACATCAACCCTGATAATTCTCAATACAGCAACCCTGAATAAACCTCTCCAATTTTAACAAACAAAGCTCTCATCCTATTGTAAAGTTAGTACTACTCTCAACCGTCAATATACTGATGCAATTGCTGATAATTTTAAATGCAATTGCTGATAATGTTAATATATCAATTTCAATCTCACACTACAAAAGCATCGGCTGTAACTTTCTATACACATGTCAAGGTTTTAAATTTCAATTTATGCTACCAAACACTAGCATAACTACTACGGAGTAAGTAACAACTAATATAACCAGGAGAAAAGAGTTATAGACACATTCTAGTAGTTAAGAGCCAAATCAAAGAGTATAATTAGTGCGCGTGAAATTTGCAATAATTAAACTGTAATGTTTCAATCCTGAGCTAACAAACACTACATTGAACAACAAATGAGAGTTAATTAAACTAGAAAAACGAAAAGCATTACAGCTAAAATCCGTAGTTAAGAGTGAAACAATGTGTTAGATGAAGCGTACCTTGTTGAACCAAGGATCGTGAAGAATATCATTGCCGCGCTTATGAACAATACACGGACCAGGCATCGACGCCGCCGTCGAGAACCTCCGCACATGGCGGAGACGCGACGCCGCAGATCGAGCTAATAATTTCCACATTCGAAATCTGGCCCTAATAAATCAACCAAGTTTGACTTCGACGAATAGTCACTTTCAACACAGAATTGTGTTAAACCTACAGGCCAAAGCTCAATGAGTGCATATAAATATATAGAGATAGATAGATAGATAGATACAGGTATACACCTGTATGGCTGTATGTATGTCCGTATATATGGAATGTTTTCTCTCTCACACACAACACGCACGGGTGTGTGTATGTGTGTGTGTGAAGGTTGAAGTAGTTGAAGCTGTTGAAGAACACGCACGACTGATGAGTGTGCGTGTGTGGGAGAGGGACTAAGCTGCCCGGGTTTACGGGGCAGCTGGTGGACTCAGATGCTGGGCAGCTGCCCCGATTAGCAGGGAAGGGCAAAAAAACGAGGGGCATTTGGGGGATTTGAATAATTTAGGGCTTATGGTCCTAAAAGAAGGGAGCCAAATAGAATTTTGACACGTTGACTGTTCTTACACTATTAGGGATCGATCGCCGCGTAATTGGCAACTGCTAC
>JAOTQG010137981.1:0-19711 GCA_025631175.1 Iris virginica
TTTTCAAAAATTAAAATTTTCCAAAATCTACAAAATAAACTCGTGGTCCAAATACACGCTAATTAACATTTTTTTTATCGGGCCGGACATTTTCTTGTTAGACTACAAAATAAAGGGTGTGTTCACCCGTCCAGTTTTTTAAACATTATTTAAAAAATAAAATAAAAACACAAGTTTTCTCTCTCTACCTATTATTTTTACATACCCAATATCACCTTTATATCCTGTCAAACATCACATCAAATCACAACTATCATCCACTCTCTCTTTATCTTCCCATCACTATCATGTAATTTTTTCAAATTTAAAGGGTAAAATTGTAAAATTTTACAAAACCAAAATCAATACAAAATAAATACAAAATAAAAATAAAAATAAAAATAAAACATATTAAAAAATTCCACGTCCAAACGCACCCAAAGTTGTGCCGTGGTCAATTCAACATTTTTGACAAAGAAAGGAAAGAAAAAGAAGAGTGCTGAATTCAAATTAAAAATGGCCGCAAAAAGAGAAATCCATTGACGTTATTACCCTCATCTATATCGATATATTTCAATCACAGGACTGTACATATAATAACGCACCCACCAACGTGATCGAATTCAAAACAGAATCGGGTTTAGGGTTTTGCAGAGGGCTACTTAAAAATCCACCACCCCCACTGTCGTCGTCGCCGAGGAGAGAGAGAGAGAGAGAGAGAGACAAAAAGGGATCTACAGAATGAGCAGGAGCTTAGGGATACCGGTGAAGCTGCTGCACGAGGCGGCGGGGCACATTGTGACGGTCGAACTCAAGAGTGGTGAGCTCTACAGAGGCAGCATGATTGAGTGCGAAGATAACTGGAATTGCCAGCTCGAAAATATCACCTTCACCGCCAAGGTAATCTTAAACTTAGTACCGTCTAAATTTCACTTCTAATTACTCGGGCATTCATGTGTTTAGTGCCCTATTTTTGTATAGGGGTGATGTATTTGTTAGATTTCAGGGTTAGGGTTTGCTGTAGTTCGTCGACTTGAACTAATAGTTTAGCATTTTGGACCACTGTAAGGTGTGAAATTAGATAGAACTTGAATGTTGAACATGGCCTCATAGATATCAAAAGAGTGATTGCAATAGGCACTGGGTTCTTCCGGTGCTGATGTACTGCCCATAAGAATTCGGGTAAAACAAAATTTTCCCAAATGATTGATTGAATATATTTCAATGGGTTCATATGTGAATGAGTTTGCACCATATTATATGTTGTACTGTTGAATCACAGATTCACTGTTGTAGAAGAGTTATATCCCAATTCCCAGTACAATAAAGTCATATGTCCTGCGGTTATTTATGTAGCACAGGTTTTGAAACTGATTCTATGGATAGATGTAATGCCCAAAGATATCCTTTGATACCAAAGCCTAAATTTAATGCTAGAAGATTATAAAATCGTGGGCGTGGATAAGCTGTAAGGGAAATGTAACAATCATCTTTGGATGTTTGGTACTGGTGGTGGAAAGGTCCAACAAAGAGCATATGAAATCAAATGTGGGTTGTTTATGTCGACTGGGCAAAAGGTTTCTAGTCTTATAAATAGTCCTATGTTTATAGTTGGCGTCTTTATTCACAATCAAGTCCTGTATGTGTGATAATACATCCCTTTTAGGCATAGTGCAATACTATTGTTCATGCCTGCATCTGTGTGGGCTGCCGCGCAAGATTGTGTCCCTTTTGGTGGTCCAGGCTAGTAAGAGTATTCTTAGCTTAATCACCTGCAGCATTTTAGTCGAGACTTTGGTCTCCAACTTTTATTTGGCACCAAATCTTACCCTTCTATTTATTTCTCTGTACTCAAGAATTCAGTTATCTAATGAATGCATGTTGTTATGGGTGTTTTATTTAGGTGTGTGATGCATCTTTCGCGTTGGTGTGATGTTCAATAATTCTTATTATGATGCCTACGGGACCCTAGGTGTGATGTTCAATAATTCTTATTATGATGCCTACGGGACCCTAGGTGTGATGCCTTTGCCTACATTGTACCCTCATCGTCTACATCATCTATTTAATTTTCTTTCCTTTTAACCCTAAAACTCATATACAATGCTCCGTGAAACTCTAACTTTGAAACCCTGAAATAGATAGTCAAACAGCCAATGCACACATATAATTTCAAGGATTTTCCGTTTTTTGCTTCTGTGTGATGGTGTTCTAGATCACTAATGCATTTGTGAAAATTGAAAAAAAAAATGGTCATTGAACTGTTGTTGATATTGGATTTCAATATTATTCTGGAAACTAGGAAAAACTCGAGAACATTACGGTTACTGGCAGAAGTACGAGTACCTAATTTTCTCTGCTCCAACTTACAATTTTATTTCTTAGTACAGTTCTCGTGTACCCTTGATTGAATGCTTTATTTGTGTGCTTCTAGGCAGATGTTGAGATAGATTTTTGAAGCGTGTTCTTGCACAATGGTTTTGGTTTTGGTGTTTATATGTGTGGGGATATTTTCATTGGTTTTCAGGGTTGCTACAGTTCCTTTAACTAATATTCTAGCATTTGAGATGATTGTATGGTTTCGGAAACTAGAGGAACCTAATAAATCAAACAAAGGTTGTAATTGTGGGATTATAATTTGTAATGCATGCAGCTGGCTAAATGTTTGGGATCAGTTGACCTTGTAAACGTTTTCGTTGTACTGGAATGTGAGTAATACGTTGTCAACATCTGCTGGTTGTGTGGCTTACATGTAGGCGATTTTGTATGGCCATGCTGTTATGGAAAAAAAAATTGCAAAAGAAACCAAGTACACCCACTTGATGTGCCTTCGGGAACTTGATTTTGGTGGAATATATGCTTTGTACTCTTTTAAATAATTATATTTATATTAATTGTAGATCAAGCATGTGCTTCTGAAGGATTGTATAAAATTTATAATTAATAAAAGCCTTAAAATGTTTATATCAAATTCAGTTGCTTTTCTCGTGTAATGTAAAAATTGTTAGTTGCCTTTCATTGTAAAGCATCTGTAGAAGTTTCGTTATGTCTTTAGGTTACTGGTTGTTTAAGTGGGATTATATTTGTCTGGAACTTGGTTGCAATTGTAACTCCAAATTAACTGGTCCTTATGTATGCTTTAGTGGAGTATTGCTGCGTTGCTAGTTAAGGCTTGTTAGATAAAAAAAAGGAGTATATGTCTATTGGGTTCAGGACCTACAAGTCCCTATAAGCTACAGAGGACACTCTTGCTTCAGCTGTAATTCATTTATGAACTGCTTTTTCAGCAATTCTTTTTCATTCCGACGGATTTACGAGGTGCAGTACTTTCCTATTTGTGCCTAGAATTAAAAACCTAGAGACGTCCAATTTATATATTTCTTACATTTATTTGTGTGCACTTCTTATTTGCAACCAGATCTAAAAGTTGTTCTTTTGAAGCATAGAATGATAGAACTCCCAGTTTGGGGGTGGGGGGCGCAGTTGTTCCTTTTAACAGCTAATCACTCTAATGCCTTAACACTGAAGCTACTATTCCTGGTAGTTTTAGAACAGCCCCTGAGCATCTTTGCCCCTCACTTATCAAGATTTTTTCATTTACCTCTTTCCTAGCACGTTTTGGAAATGGTAGCCCATTTTCCAAATCAGAAATAACATTGTCGAAAGCATGTTTGATACCATCCCCGGTATATACATGACGTAATTACCTTGAGGTGGATGGGATAAAAGAGGAGAAACTATACTTCAACATATGACTGTTAGATATTATAAGTTAGAGACCTGATAAGAGGGCCAAATAGAGCTAAAATCCCGGAGAGCCTTACAAATTCATGCAATTTGGTATCCAAGTCCGATGAGTAGA
Source organism: Iris virginica (assembly GCA_025631175.1). Taxonomy (NCBI): domain Eukaryota; kingdom Viridiplantae; phylum Streptophyta; class Magnoliopsida; order Asparagales; family Iridaceae; genus Iris; species Iris virginica. The sequence goes on from JAOTQG010137981.1 coordinate 3,842, forward strand.
GTATTGAATTATCTCGTCTTGAAGTAATAAGGAATCTGCTTATAACTGCTCTTTGGTCAGTTGAATGTTTGTTTTTCCTTGTTTTAATGTTTTCTTAAGGTTGGAGGGGACATGAACCTGATCACAACCCTTTTATTAGTTAGATCTTACAAGAATAGCTAAGAGTGCTTAAAGCCAGGATATATCCTCAAATAGTTTCTTCTCAATACCATTAGAGCAAGTGCTCATTGGTGAATGTTTGCTTTTCCTTGCAGGATGGGAAGGTTGCACAACTTGAACATGTTTTTATCCGAGGTAGCAAAGTCAGGTATGCTATCAAACTTAGAGATCCTGTTGTTTGTTTTGTTTTGGTTGCTGATTTCTCTCTCGATTTTGTTTTTTCTTTTGTTTTTATTGCTTATTACTTTCAACTCATCCACAATGTCATTAGGTTTATGGTCATTCCAGACATGCTAAAAAATGCTCCTATGTTCAAGCGTCTAGAAGCTAGAATCAAGGTGCCATCTCTCTCTCTCTCTCTCTCTCTCTCTCTCTCTCTCTCTCACAAATATTGTTACCATGTTTTCATTACTTCTTCCTGAATTGTTCTGATTTCCTTTTATAGGGAAAAGGCTCAGCGCTTGGAGTTGGTCGTGGTCGTGCTGTTGCAATGCGAGCTCGAGTAAGTTTTCCCCTTGTTTTTTTGTCTCCTCCCTTCAACTACATTATTTCCTCATGAACTTAGTATGGAATTACTCAGAAGTGGTTTGTTTTTCCTTTACTTCTTCACCCTCCCTCCCTCTCTTTCTCTCCCATCCCTTCCTGTTTTTTTGTCTCTTTATGTAATGGACTGTTACCTATTTCTCGTTTTCAAAAAGATTAACCCAACAGATTGTGGGCAAAGAGCCAAAGAGGGTGCGCCTTGAAATTCCACTGGATTATGTTAGCTATTCTTGTGCAACTGAATACTGATTATACATCTTGTGCAGGCTCAGGCTACTGGCCGTGGAGCTGCTCCAGGCAGGGGAGCTCCACCACCTGTACGCAGGTGATCCATTACTAATACAGACGTTGCCCTTGCCTTAAATATCGACTTCTCTGCAACTGCTGGAGTCTTGGAGAATAGTTAGTTTGTCCAGATCTTTATCTTGTAACCAAATGTGCTGGTGTAAAACAGTCACTATAGCTTTCATTGCAGAACTGAGCGAGATTATCCATTTTGTACCAATGAATAGATACTTGACAATGCCTTTTTTACGGTAATCATTTAGCATCCCCCACTTGATGGAGAAGCCTCTTCTGCGTATTACTTCTAGTCCTTTTCTTCAGCCTTGCTATTATTGTGTACATGTACTCGTTAAGTATCCGAAGCACTTTCTTTTCAGCGTGTGCTCACAAGATGGCATTTTGACGAATTTGTCAATTGTGGTTATATTGTTAAGTTTTGTAAAGAAAATGAGCTTGAAGCCATCTGAAGAAGTCAATTCGCAGTGCTTGTTTGACAATGATATGGATTAGGTCAATTCTTCGGTCATATCTACCAATGATATCAACCTGGTGGCTTAATGAGTATGGCATAGCTTTAACATTGTGGCTTTATCTTTCTCTTGTTGCTGTATTATTATTATTTTTTTTTGAACAAAGGGAAAATTTTATTAGGAGTAACTGAAAGAATTAAGTACCAAAGGTTGGGAATTAATATCCCTTAAAGATCTAGAAACCATGTTCACTATACCATCTCCCTGTACAAAAGGATATATACAAGAGGGAGTGTAATTGGATTTAAAGTCCATGGAGGTGGGTATCTGCCGTTGCCTTTGCTAAACAATCAGCAGCAGAATTCGCTTCCCTGTATTCTTCACTGTTGTTACAAGGCAAAATGAGTTTGAAGCTCTCATGGAGTTGTTGTTAGCTGTTACGGCCTGCTTGTCAATGGCATTGAATTGGACATTATCTGTGGTAAAGACCTTTGTTTGGAATCCTATTTGCACCAGAAATTTTGTGGATCAAAAGGTCATAACATTTTGCATATGCATAGTGAGTTTATGGAAGAACTTGGTGTATGTTTTCTCGGACGAAGAAAATTGCCGTTTTGTGGAACCGAGTTACGAAAGCTATCGTACTCGAAGAAACCGAGCGTCGAAAGGGCGTTTGTTTTTCCATTATTCGTCACTGACATGCTAAATATGGGACGGTTAATTAGTAAAGCATAACAAGGAGATGTTATGGGTAGAAACTATATTGAATTCTGAATTATGTAATCCAACCGTTAAACAGAAAGTAACAAAACAAGGAGATGTTATAGGTAGAAACTTTCAACTATTTGTTTCTAACCATCTCCCCGGCTATATTTCTGTCAACTGCCCCATCACCACTTAGTTATGTCAAGATGGAGATTTCCAAAACTAGCCTCATTTCCAAACCTTATTCCTGATTCCAGAACCCAATATTCATCATCTCCAAAAATAACCGTTAGCTTTGAACATTTTTTTGGTCACATTCAGAAGTGATGGAAACCCAAGAAGAAGATGAGAGCAAGGTGAAGAGCATGAGCAAGAACAAAAGGAAAGAGCTAGGACTCTCATGCATGCTCAACACCGAGGTTGGTGCAGTTCTAGCCGTGATCCGACGAAAAGATCCGAGTTCGCAGTTCATTCAATATACCCAAGATGAGAATTTCGATGCCAACGTGCTCCATTCGTTGAAATCGCTGAGATCGCTCATCTTCAATCCCCAACAAGAATGGCGAATGATGGACCCTTCTATCTATCTGTCTCCGTTCCTTGATGTGATCCAGAGCGATGATGTCCCAGCTTCCGCAACCGGCGTGGCTCTTTCCTCCGTCCTCAAGATCTTCAGGCTCGGGATTTTTGATGAAAAGACTCCTGGTGCTAGAGATGCGATGGCTTCGGCTGTCTCCGCTGTCACTGGCTGCCGGCTTGAGAAAACTGACCCCATCTCTGAATCCGCTGTTATGATGAGGATCTTACAGGTCTTGAACGGCATCATGAGGCACAGTGCTTCGGTTCTGCTCACGGATCATGCCGTCTGCACCATTGTCAATACATGTTTTCAGGTGAGTAGCACGAGCCCTTCTTAAATTTTACTATTGTTTTGCACAGAGTAGTGTGTGTGAATGATTCCCTTTCTTTGGTCAGTAAACGGAGAATTGGCTTGAAATGCCCTGTGGGAGGATTTTTTGACGGAAACAAAACTTCTCTATTCAGGTTGTTCAACATTCAGCTAGTAGAGGTGATTTGCTGCAGCGTAATGCACGGTACACAATGCACGAGTTGATTCAGACCATATTTTCACGGTTGCCTGACATAGAGGTGAGGGATTGGGAAAACTCAGAATCAGACAGTGAGGACACTGTTGAAGATTCTGGGTATGGAATTCGTTGTGCAGTCGATATATTTCATTTCCTGTGCTCTTTGCTGAACGTGGTCGAAGTTGTAGAGATGGAAGGATCGACTTCCCTAACTGCTGACGAAGATGTTCAGCTTTTCGCCCTTGTTTTGATCAACTCCGCGATTGAATTAAGTGGAGACAGCATCGGGAAGCACCCAAAGCTTCTGAGAATGATTCAAGATGATTTGTTTCACCATTTGATCCATTACGGAACTTGTTCGAGTCCACTTGTCTTGTCGATGATCTGCAGCACTGTTTTGAACATCTATCACTTCCTTCGAAGGTAATAAGAACGACTTAACCTAAATCAAATTTACTTTTTTGCTCCGCCTTGGCCCTAAACATATAGTGAACATATTTGGTTCCAGGTCAGTTCGCTTACAACTAGAAGCATTCTTCTCGTTCGTGCTGTTTAGAGCAGCGAGTTCGGGAAGCTCTATGCAACTACAAGAACTCGCGGTGGAGGGAATCATAAACTTCTGCAGGCAACCCACATTCGTAATCGAAGCCTATGTGAACTATGATTGTGATCCCATTTTCCGTAATGTTTTTGAAGAGATTGGCAAGCTGCTTTGCAAGCATGCATTCCCGGGTACTGGTTCTTTCACAAGTTTACAGCTTCAAGCTTTCGAAGGCCTCACAGTCCTGGTTCACAACATTGCTGATAATGTTGATAAAGAAAGCGAGCTGATCCCTTCTGGGTTCCATCCGGTGGAAATTTCCGAGTATAGACCTTTCTGGGAAGAGAAATCTAAAGAAAGTTGCGACTTGGACACTTGGGTTGATCACATTAGGGTAAGAAAACTACAGAAAAGGAAGATACTGATTGCTGCAAATCATTTCAATCGCGATGAGAAGAAAGGGTTGGATTACTTGAAAGTGTCTCGGTTGATTTCTGATCCTCCTGATCCGAAAGCCTATGCTATGTTCTTCCGGTACACTCCAAGACTGGACAAGGTGAAAATCGGGGATTTTCTTGGTGATCCGGATGAATTCAATCTTCGAGTCCTTAAGGAATTCACAGACACGTTTGAATTCTCAGGAATGATCCTTGACACTGCTCTTCGCACTTACTTGGAAGCTTTCCGTTTGCCTGGTGAATCTCAGAAGATCTCAAGAATCCTGGAAGCATTTTCTGAGAAATTTTTTGATCAGCAATCATCGGAGATTTTTGTCGCCAAGGATGCTGCATATGTGTTGTGCTATTCTCTGATTATGCTAAATACTGATCAACACAATCCACAAGTGAAGAAAAAGATGACCGAGGAGGAATTTATACGAAACAATCGAAAAATAAATGGAGGGAACGATCTCCCGAGAGAATACTTGTCTGAGCTTTTCCATTCAATTGCAACCAATGCCATAGCAGTGTACGCGGATGCAACTACTGCTGCTGCAGAGATGAACCCTAGCAAATGGATTCAGTTGATAAACAAAGCTAAATCCATGAACACCTTCCTAGCTTGTGATTTCGATCCTAGACTTGGGAGGGATATGTTTGCAGCTGTTGCAGGCCCAACCGTCTCTGCTATTTCAGCAGTTTTTGACCATGCAGACGAAGAAGAAATCGTTCATGAGTGCATTGAAGGGCTATTTTCGGTGGCGAGAATTGCTCAGTATGGACTCGAGGACACTCTCGATGAACTCCTGGCCTCGTTTTGTAAATTTACTACGTTGTTGAACCCTTATGCCTCTGCTGAAGAGACCTTGTTCGCGTTTAGCCATGATATGAAACCAAGAATGGCGACTCTTGCAGTTTTTACTGTGGCTAACACCTTTAAAGATTCGATTCGAGGGGGTTGGAGAAGCATCGTGGACTGCTTGTTAAAACTCAAAAGGCTTAAACTTCTTCCTCAATCACTTATTGAGCAGGGAAATGCTGCCTCTGATAGCCAAACCCATCGCAGGGCCAACTCCGGCTTGATCCTCCCCATTAGTGGCCCAAGCAAACGCCTTAATACCTCCGGTTTGATGGGAAGGTTCTCTCATTTCTTATCTATGGACAGTGTTGAAGAATCACTAAACCTCGGAGTTAGTGAATTCGAGCAGAATATGAAAGTCATCCAACAATGCCGAATAGGCAGCATTTTCAGCGACAGTTCTACTTTACCCCAAGAATCGTTGCTCAATCTTGGACGATCTCTCATTTTTGCAGCAGCTGGAAAGGGGCAAAAATTTAGCACGCCAGTTGAAGAAGAAGAAACAGTAGGGTTCTGTTGGGAACTCATTCTTGCAGTCACTTCGGCCAATCTCCTAAGATTCACGGAGTTCTGGCCCACTTTCAATGATTATTTGCTCGCCGTTGCTCAATTTCCTTTGTTTTCGCCAATCCCATTTGCTGAAAAGGGTATTATCGCACTACTGAAGTTCTGCCTCAAGCTTCTTTCTTCATGCAGACCAGACAAACTCCCGGAGGAACTCATTTTCAACTCCATAAACATGATGTGGAAGTTCGAAAAAGAAGTTCTGGATACTTGTTATGAATTCATATCACAATCAGTGACCAGGATTTTAAACGAGTTCCCTGCAAATCTGCAGAGTCAACTGGGATGGAAGACGGTACTTCACTTGTTATCTGTCACTGGTCGCCATGCTGATGCCTATGACCAGGGCGTAGATACGCTCATAACATTGATGTCTGATGCGGTTCACATCTCGCGAACAAATTATGCTTATTGTATCGATTGCGCGTTCGGGTTTGTTGCACTCAGAAACAGTCCGGTGGACAAGAACACAAAGCTAATGGATTTGATGGCAGAATCTGTAAAACTGCTTGTCCAATGGTTTAGAAGTGGTTATTCAGATCCCGGGAGCAACACCAGCATGAACAGCAGCTCGTCAATGGATGATATCTGCTCAAAAGCCCTTGCCTCTTCCAACTTCACCACGAACCTATTCCTTAAACTAGGTGAGGCATTAAGAAAAACTAGCTTAGCGAGGCGGGAAGAGATAAGGAACCACGCCATTCTCACTCTTCAGAAAAGCTTCACCTATGGAGAGGAGCTATATTTCACACACACAAACTGTATAAACTGTTTCAACCTAGTCATTTTTGCTATGGTCGACGATTTACACGAGAAGATGTTGGAGTATTCTAGGAGAGAGAATGCAGAGAGGGAGACGAGAAGCATGGAGGGGACATTGAAGCTGTCGATGGAGTTGATGACAGAGGTTTATTTGCAGTTCCTGAAGCCAATATCAGAGAGTCCTGGATTCAGGACGTTTTGGTTGGGGATATTGAGGAGGATGGACACGTGTATGAAGGCCGATTTGGGAGAGTACGGGGAGTCCAAGTTGCAAGAAGTGGTGCCGGAATTGTTGAAGAAGATTATCAAAACCATGCAAGAAGGTGAGATCTTAGCGAAGAGAGAAGGGGATGATTTGTGGGAAATCACTTACATTCAGATACAGTGGATCGCTCCGACACTCAAGGAGGAGCTTTTCCCTGACGAGATTTAATGGATTTACGTACTTCATATTCTTCGTTTATCATTAAATATACAAATTTTTTTCTGTTCAAGTATCATTGTTTGATCATGCTTTAGTTTGTTCCTCGAAAGCTCTTATTGAGCTGATCCTGCTGCTGGTAACTTCGTTAAATATCTGGCCTTTTCTCCATTATTATGCTAATCTTTAACATTCGAATAGTTTCCAAAACGGCTTGTTAATTTGTTGAAGTCCAGATTTTTCATGTAAGCATTCCGCATTCTCAAGATGTACAGTGCGTACTGCTTACTTGACTTCAACAAATTAAGAAGCCCTTTTTGGACACTGTAGGATATTACCTAAGTGGGCAGGTTCAGCTCAGTACAGACAGCTTGTAGACGTAAACAGATCATATCAAGTTCATCTGTGAAGCCAGTTTGAGAGATTTTCTATTATAGCGATGATCATCAGCTTTATGAAACGAAGCTTTTGATGCACGGCGTTAAATAGTTGAGCTTTGCAAAAAAGTTAATGTTCTAAGAATAGAACTGTGATGCTGTACATAACCCATTTGCCAAAGATTCAGTACTCTGGAGATTACTTGAATACTCAGAAGAAATTAGAACAAATACCAGTAGTACTAGTTTCTTCTTTCCTCATATCTGCAACTATGTAAGAAGGGATCTTCCATGATCCACCCTCAATTGCATCAGATGCAGCAAGAAAAGAGGGCGAAAATTCAGACATAGTGTTTTTTTTTTTAGTTTATCCACTGTTGAAACCTGCACCACTGAAATCTGCGTTACTTTTAAAACATGACCGATCAACTCTTGCCTGTGGCAGTGATAACTGATGAATCCATAGTATATCCTTTACTGATTCAAGTTGAGCTAGGTGTATTGGCTTCTGATCATAAGATCATGGATGCGGAGCATTGAGTACATTATAATTCAAAGCTGGGCATTCACTGCTGCTGCTGTGGTGGACTTGATGGACTTTCCAAATTTTAGCCTCCCCTCTTCCCTATACCCTCTAAGAAATCGCCTCAATTCAGTGCATTTTGCAGAAGCTTATGCCAGAGCGAAAATTGTTTCACAAAGAAGTATGTATTGGATGTTTCTAAACTAGTAACGCTGAAACTGAAGGTGGGTAGTTGTAGTAACCACCTTCAGTTTAGGGAGTGGATGCATTTTTGCAGTGGCTCACATCATTGTATCCAGGATCAGATCCTGATCGTCAACAAAAGGTCCGGAATGTAATTAAGAAGACATAAATATTGGGTTCTTTTCCACTCGATCTCCTGCAAGAGAATTGGAAGATTAATTTAAGGGTAGCGATTTTTGCCGAATTGAAACTAGTATGTGCTAAATGTTATTCTGAGAAAAAATTGTAGTAACTTGGCAATCCTTGATGAGATAAGAAGTAAAGGGGTGGGTGTGTAGTGGGTAGCCTTAGCCACACACACACACACACACTGACTCCTCCTCTATGTGTATGGTTGGCAGCAGCTGAAGTAGGAAGAAATGAAGGAAGGGGCTAGGAGGGGTTTGTGCTTTTCTTGCTTGCGTCCCATATGGGTTGAGGAAAGAAAAGGAGTAGAGTGAAGAAGGATAGAAAAACAGCGGAGCAAGGGAGAGAAAAGCATACCTTTCTCGGCCTTTTGGCTAAGATCAAGTGTAGTATCTGTTCTTATCAGTTTAATATCTGATATGTGAGCCATTGGTTCACACGATATTAATCTTTTTTTTTGAGGGGGAAGGCCCATCACAGTAGCTTGCTGCTGGGGTCTTCAAGTGTCGCCTTGGCCTTACACTTCTGCCTTGGCCTGGCGCACCCCACCTATCCTAGTTCCAAATCTTGTGATGCCTGCAGAGGTGTGCTCTTGAAATCTTTCGAATTTCAAGAGAGATGTAAATATTAGGGAAACAGAGTTTCCATGGAGTAGCTTGAATGTTCATCGTGATCTTCTCCCCATGGAGTCCATGCACTGTGCAGGGTTCATGTCGTGGTTGCACTTAGCACTAGAGCGGTGGGTGCCCCTGGTGCATGGCCCCCTACCTATATATGAAAAAAATAAAATTTACTGAGTCCTGGATCAATTTATTACCAAATTAGCGGATGTATTTATAAAATTGTGGAGAGTACACTAACAAGAGGTTGTGCTATGTTGAAAAAAATGTGTCTTGCTTTAAATCTCGAGTGATCTAAAAAAATTTCGCTTTATTTATCCCCAAGCACATAAGTCTTAACTCATTCTTTTTCTGGAGGCATCCATCCTTGATCCTACTAAAAAAATCCTGACTTCGCGCCTGGTGCCCCCACTAATGGCAGTGTCTATGTCTGTCACTGGACTTGCCAGCAAATTTGCCGCATTGATGAGTGGTATTACACAGTCAAATTGATCCCTTTGGGGGTTGGGGGGGAGTACGTTGGTTCGGTGCTTAGAACTGAAGTGCAAATTTCTCCTTCTGACTTCACAATTACCACTTGCAGACATTGTTAATCTTCCTTCGCCATCTAGTTTATCACATGATAGTGAGAGATTGGACATGGCATGTGGACTATAAAATTGGACAGAAGAAATCCAAAAGGCCATGAAAAAGAGAAATAATGAGAAAACAAAATTGAGTTTGGTCGAGCAAGATATAGCTTTTAGAAACTCGACACCCATTTTACGGAAAATGGGATTGAGAACAAACGGCCCCCTGTCGGGCTAGATGACTTTGAAGACTCGACACATGTACAATGTGTTATTATTTAGCTTGATCAATATAAACTGAGACAGGCTTAGTCCATCTGCAGCCTTTTTATCCCAACAAAATTGAAACTTAAGGAGACCAAAATGCATACAACAAAAAGATGTGCAACTAACTTAGCGGAAGTAACCATAAAGTTCCAAGAAGCAGATGCAGATGGTCCAAGGGTTGCCATCGTCCGTGGTAGAACCTGTCAATGCAACTCTGAAGTATCTAAAAGGAAGAAGAGCATTGGGACCAGTAACTGGCCACGATGCAAATTGTCCAGGCTTCCCAATCGTCTGGTCGCTCTCGTGCACCCTCAAGTTTGTCCAATTGCTCCCATCTGATGAGCCCTGGCATCATGGATAAGAGGAAACACATTTGTTATTTTAACTCCCACCGAGTCCCGTTTTCTTCCTGTCTTTTTCGTGTCAAAACTATGAGAGAAGAAGAGAAAGTTAGTCACTAAAAGGGCACCTGCAAGTTCCAACTTCTTGGGAAGGCCCTTGATCCATCTTGTCTCAGTGTGTAATAGTTGCACATCAGCTGCATTTTACATCTTATATCAGCTAATCAGAGACAATGATGTTTGAGTGTATCTTACTTTATTTTATCTTAGAAGCAAACCTGGTGATCTTGGCCTATGTCAATCATCCACCAAGAACTGTTTTTCCCCTCCTCTAGCCGAGGCCCGGCAAATGACGTTCCCTGAAGCACAGGTACTTTGTTCAAGAACAGTTCAAAAGAATACACAATGCAAGAATCTTAAGAATAATTCCATCCATCAGTTCATACCTGGTATGTCCTTGAGACCAAAACCTTTGGATCAGTATATCTTGAAATAGGACTGCTGGCAGTTATTGTAATTTTCTGAAACACATACGTTGGAGGATAACTGATTGGTTGGATATGGATTTGCAGTAATTAAGTATAGATGCAGCAACTGATCGAACAATGTACCTTGGCTAGAACCGGATTTACCCATTGGTGCTCCCCGAAGGACGTGCCAGTGAAGTACAGAACACCATTACTATCTCCATCACATATGTACTGGAGCTCCTTAAAACTAGATCGTCTATGTTGAAACCTTATGGTGAAAAAAGGAAAACTACAGTCATGAATTGTATTCTTAAAACGTGAATCCAATTCCAACATTTTATAATTGACATTCCATCTAAATTATGATCTAAAACTAAAAGGAAAGAAAGAACTGGCATATAAGTAGAAGCCGAAAACAAGATGAAAATATGACAACAGAATGTCTCAGGGTTAAAGCTTTCAACATGAAAATAATAGGACACAAAATCATAAAGGCATAAAAATAATCTCCAGTATTTTTTTTTGGCCTGAGGCTGAGACTTTAGTTGCATCTGCAACCCAAATTAAAATTCAGCACTATCTTTAGGTAACTGTTACATCAACAAGAAAATGTCAACAGTAAGCATTGACGTGTTGTACATTGTAGCAGTGCACTACAGTTCAGCTTACTTTTGACATTAGCTTCTGATGTTGCATTATTATTGTTGTTACTCCTCAATGACAAGGCATCTCTTCTCAGTGGCAAGAATCAAGCGGTATTCGATACATATCTTCAAAGAGGTCACCAGTCGAACATGACTATACAGTTTGAGGGAGCTTCAGTGTTGGGACTATCCTTGCCATTGGTAAATTTTATCAACCCAAGCAAACAGACCAACTATTTTTTTTTAAGGTTGGAGGGGATACAGGTCTAACCCCAACACTTTATATATTTTTATTAATTATGTCTTACAAATCATAGGGATGGCTTAAAGCCAAAGCAACGGATTGGGCTTGAAGCCCAAAGCAAGTGGAGGGATATATCTTCAACAATATAATAGTTTCTCCCCATCGTCTCTAACCGGACTTGAGCCTCGGACCTCCCATTAGGGAAGAAGAGAGGATACCGATTGAGCTAAAGCTCCTTGGTAAAAGACCAACTATGCATGATCCTATCAAGTAGATAAACAGAAAATTGTAGATAACTATTTTATAAATCCAGGTTTTTAGAAATTTTGCACTTGATACTTACTTGGGATCTTTCTCGGGTCTAGCCAAACCAAGTTCTAAGAAACTTATCGCCTCTTTCACCTAGTACGGTATCATAAGATAAATTAGTGAAAGAAGTTGAAACCGGAGATACAAAGCACACCGTAACTCACCAGAAAATCAAGAGCAGGAATCTGTCTGCATAGGCTGCTACTGTCCAACTGACATGGTACAAATATTATAGCATCAATTGAAGGACAATCCCATTTGGAGTATGCACAATTTTATCCAGGTTATCGCATACCTTCTTAAGTACGGAAAGCGGAAGTAAGGAGAAACGCACAAGAGGAAGAAAGGAATTTAAGGATTTCAGCCTCTCTCCAAATAGATGTTGCGCTGTTGAGCCGAAAATCATCTTATCTACTACCTCCCAACCGTACATTTCCTTAGCTTGCAAACACCACAATAAGATAGCATTGAGAATTCTCTCTTCAGATGTTACTGTCAAATCAGGATGCTGCAAAACCCATGGTTTACTATAAGAAATGCTCATTATAAGGGAGAGAAACTAGGTCCATTTCAGTTCTTTGAAAATCTAATTAACACCAATTTGTCATGAAATTTATTATTTTATCCCCGATATCAAGTGATAGTTGCATCATTTGCTAGGAAACCATCAAACACAAACATGTTAATCAACCACCATTCAGATACGGATTTAAACTAAGAACCCACCTGGAGTATGCTGCTAAAAGTTGCCTCATCTAGCGAGACAAAGTCAACATTTGCGGTTGTACAGTAATCAAAGTGCATTGTAAACTTCCTTTCGCATGTTTCTTCAATTAGTTTACATGATGGAATAGAGGGTATCACTTGGAGAATTGGGCATACTGTGTCCTGCAACAAAGTTTAACAGTCAGCTAAACAAGCAACAACCCAATACTTTGCCAAAGTGTCTGCTTCCTCGTCCATTTAAACTTGTGTGCATAATACAAAAACTCTTGGTTGTGTGACCTTCATCCAATACTCGAAATCCATCCCTGCATGTAATTTGCAGATGAGAGGTATCAATATTTAATATTTCATTACAAAAATCGATCTCTTTGTTTGCAATACTCCGAATCTGCAACTTCCCCGTTCTTTTATGTCTAGTCAGACTAGAACTTCACAGTTCATAACAAGCCAACCACATCGAAGGTGAAAAAAAGGCCTTACAAGTAATTGTTAAAAAGATAAGGATTACCAAAAGTAACTACCTCTGAGAGGCACTCTAAAAGTCTCTTGCAACATTCCTGATGAAGGAGAGTAACCCCAAACTGATCTGCCAATAGAAGAAGCTGGAGTAACAAGATACTGATATCCATGGTATCCACCATGCTGACTTCCCCAGTATGCATGAATTCAAGCATAATCTTGAATGCTTCTGGTGAAACATCTTTCAAGCAAACCTCTGAGGAAATGCTCTCACTCATTCCATTTGTGAACATCTGTCAGTTCAATGAGTTCATTCAATAGTCATGACATGAAACATTGGAAGGACAACATAACATAAATTTGGCACCAGTGACAGAGCCACCTTGAGACCAAAGGGGGGCTGTGGCCCCCTAGTCTTTGAATACTCTACACTTGCCTCCCTTAAATGAAATGATTGCAGGCATTAAAATGTGAACACCCCCCTGCCTTCAATTTCAATTAATTAGTAAAAATGTCATGTTTCTTTCTAATTGTTTTAAAAATAGTGTTAAATATGGGATTTTGCTTGCTACATTTCTTAATTAATAATACATTTTTATTTTAATCAAGTATTTGTAATACAAAATTTGTGCAAAATACACATAAAAGCACTTTTACTTTTAATTTATTTATTTTTAAGCTGGCCAAATATACTCAATTAATTTGGTCACCTATTAGTTGAATCCTGGATTCCCCACTGTTTGACACAATTCAATTAGCTACCTAACCTATGCTATTAGATACTAGTCCCGGGAATTATAGGTCCAGAATGGCACAAAATTATTGAATTCTCATACGTCAAATTCATGGAATGTGTAGAAAGCTCATTTAGGGAAATGGATAAAAGAAAGAAAAGAAGAAGTTGGCTCACCTTTGTAAAAGGAGCACTCCATAAACCAAGGATAACTTTATGCGACCTTGAGAAAAGGCCGTGACCTTCAATGTAGATGTTAACATCGCTGTACTCACCAGTCATGTGAAATTGTTTAAGCCTCTGCATGTTTACAGGAAGTCCAGAAGGAAAGGCTGCAACACACTGAGGTCGCAAGCTTGGATAAGAAATCTCCACATTCTTACCCGAGTCAAACAACTTTTTATTGAGCTTGAAGCGCTCAATGATTTCTTCGCACTGCTTCACCAATGGCAGCAGTTCAAATTGTGAGCTCAGAGCCCTAAGGGAGCTGAGTTGAGACTCTGGAACCTACAAGAGGCATCCACAAAGTGTTTAGAGATTTTAAGACTCCATATCACTCAAAGTTGCTTTAGCAATTATCTGTGGCATATTTAACTAATATCCGGGAACTAGCAATATCCAACACTATAGGAGGAAAATACACACTAATACACGGAAGTTCAAAGAAAACAGAAATTACCTGGGTACGTCCGGTATAGATGTACTGAAGAAACGCATGAAGAACTGGATAATTTACATCCCTGAGCTGGATAACATCTTCATTAGATGAACTTAAGCTGAAATTTGCAGATGCTGCCAGGATTACCCTGTGAGCAGGAACAGCTCTTTCCTCCTTACCAACAATGAAGAACATATCAGATAGTTCCCAACTTTCTAGGAAATCTTCTAGACCCATGTCCTTATAATCGCAATTCTCATTTTCCAACTCCTCTTCTCCATCCTCTTCACCCTCATATTCACCGCAATCCACGTGCTTCCACAGTGATATATGATTTTGTGTGAGTGGCAACACATTAACATTTCTATACCCTACGTGCTTGTCCCAGCTACTAAGACCTACATACTGAACACTACAATTGGGATTCGCATCAAGCCACTTGAACACGAGATTCTGAAAAGGGTACCTACCTTTACCAATGCAAATCAACCCATCACATATACTGATCCAATAACTCTGAAATGCTGAAGAACAACATAACCCCACCCCTGCTTCATCAACAACTGTTTTTCCATCTACCTCGATTTTCAATCTCCGGTTCCTATGACTACCGATAATCACTGTATAGTGTGGACTATTATCCCTTTTGTAGTGATAGTGCTGACTACCCAATTGCTCCCGGAACACCACTGTGACGTCGTTATGTGCAAAAGCTTCGAAAGCCACACAGCCTCTTCCGGCTTCCCTGAACCTCAAATCATCACGCCACGCGCACTCAAAGGGTGCAACGGTCAGAAATTTCTTTTGCTTCTTCTCCATGTCTGTTTTTGTGATACATATAGATGCCTATACCGAGAAACAACCCAAATATAAATAGAAGTGAATACTGAATACAATGAAAGTCAAAGTAAGCAACTTGCTGAACAAATTGAATAATATCTTGCAAAAAGACGCCAAAACCGAAACTAAAGTTCATTTAACCAAAGAATAAGACAAGAAAGTTGGGGAAAATTTCAAATTTCCAATTGGGCTTTGCCTTATCCATTAAAAGCAAATTTGGGTTGTGAATATCTGAACAATTAGAAATGTCGCTATCAAAAAGGACACCCAGAAATCGCTAGAACATAAAGAAGTTCAAGCCCCACAAAACAACTGTAAATATGATTCATGTCTGTGAAATCCCACAACTTGCAAGTTGCAGCCTACCAATCAATCCTACGCCACAAAATTATGCCACTACTCCATCAATAGAAACAAATATCCAACATTAGAATCCTCAAAGACTAAGCTCAAATATCAAGAAAAATGACAATATTAGCTTCATGAGTAGTGGTGGAAACCTGAAAACAACCAAAATATTATAATTTCAGTAAAACCCACCTCAAGAATTTCACTGTTATCATTAATTTACCTGGTTTCGTACTCAAAAGGCGATCTTCTCCATCAGAACCGGATCACAGATATTTCCGTAACATGAGAGAGAGAGAGAGAGAGAGAGAGAGTTGTGTGTATCCTTTAAAAAAGGACTTGGAGATTTGGGGAACAGAGGGGGGTGGCAGGAAGAGGGCAAAAGGCCCAAAATCGCCCCTCAACTATTTAAATTTTTACCTTTTATCCGTAAACTACTAAGGGCTAGATCACAAGTCAAATATGGTGATAGATGGTGATAGACGGTACTGTTCAAAATATGAGATGGAGTAGATGGAGTAGATGAGTTTTTTTGC
>JAOTQG010138091.1:2500-16366 GCA_025631175.1 Iris virginica
TCAAAAGGGGTGGGCCTAGTCTCTTCTAGTCGGGAATCAAAGAACCTATGTCCCTATATACCATTGACAATTTATGGAAGCAAAAGCCTAACGTGAGGGCAGCCCCGAAAGAAAAAATATACTCTACCCAACAAATAACCTTACAGGCATCCCCGAAAGGAAAGTGAGGGTACGAAACTCAAAGAGTTCTCAATTCAACAGTCCTTAGAATATCATAATCAGTAGACCTGAACTAGGAATCCTAGAAAGGGGGGATGCTTCAAGAGCAAAAGAGAGGCTGGATGGCACTACTTTAGCTTTGACATTGCCAATTCAATCAAACAAGGGGCTATCGAACATTCTGATAATCTCGTATATCATCAAGGACCTCACATCTCACTTTCAAGGTACCCCCTTTTTTATAGGGGCTTATAGAACATTAGCTATGGTGAGCCGGTATTCTATGACCAAGTATATACTATTTTTGTGAAAAAGTCTTGCTAAAAAGTATTAAGTAGAGACAGGAAATTCAATCCAAGCCACCTCTTATGAAGGGGGTGCCCCCCACTTGTCTCGAAAGACAGACCTTATTATGCGTTTGCATAATAGCAAGCCGCTAAGACTCGAAGTGGCGCTAATCCTAGTATTGCAACTCAAAGCAGGTGCTCTCTCCAGTTTCCGGATACCAATCAAGAGTACAGTCAAGTTTCACTTCAACAGTGAAGGAATTAGCAGATCCTTATCTCGCTTTGGGACCTCGAATCTATGAAAGGTAGGAAGATTTAGTTTGTCGTTCAATCGGGAATTCGCTAACTGAAATCAACACATTTGATACCCGGTCCCACATGGACACAGAATCTCGCAGCAAAAGCATATGAATTTGTGCCCTCAGAAGGAGAATTCTCATAAGCTAGCAAAGTTCCTAAGAAATAGATGACGCATCATCGACTGAAGAAAGGCGGGATTCCTTACTCTTGAGAAGGTACTACTTCCCGGACTTGCTGATAAGACTCACAACGAGTCCAATCCTAGTAACAACAGCGAGAAAGTCTAAACGGGAAACTAATACATTTCCTCCTCGTTCAGGGCCCCACCTGCCAACCATTCCCACCCCGAAACAAGAATCAAGTATATAAACAGGAAAATTGCGGGAAGTTTTGCTTTGAGATGTGGCTTCGGAGCTAGATCCCGGAGAAGATTCTCGAATTCCACTTGTGGGTCTATCTTTGGAAAGTGAAATAGCTCGCTAAAGGCAAGCCTCGTCTGTATCTGCACGAAGCAACCTCCTCTATAGATGATTAAGAGCCTAATGCTTCCACATGAAGTTCAGGATCAAGACTGGCTTATGTGGGTTCCCCTCTCTAAGGCTTCCTCGTAAGCGCTTTTCTGCCATTTAGTTGGATTCATCATTGTTATATCAGACAAGCTACTTTCATTCCTTGCTCTACCTCTCTATAGCTTATTTGTTCTGAAGGCTAGCGTAGCGGTCACCTCCAAATTCTTTTTCTGAAGTGTATCAGTATGATCTTCCATCATTCATTCAATAAATTTAGGCTATCGGTTCGTTATCTTTCTTTCAACGAACAAATGAGGGACTGGACTCTATGTTAGATCCCTTAAAAGGACCGTCTATGGCACTTTTTTATCTTGATCTAGGGCTGTCAAAAGATCCTTATCTCGTTGGATTCATTCAGCCTGTGCTGTGGTTCGGCAGTCTCTTGGACGTTGAAGCGGGGCATCAGTGCTCACTCAAGATATTGCTTTCAAAACCTCGTTAGGGTGAGCCAATAGTAGCAAGATTTTCTATGCTTGGTCTTTGTCTCTACTATGTCCATTCTATCCTTTAGCTGCAGCGAGAGTGACATAGGCTGACGAAAAAAGAAAAAACTATAGCCACAATCAAGACTGAAGTGAGCTAGAGGTCATCCAGATCTTGCTGTGCCATCGAAATCGAAGGAGAGGGCAAGTCCGTATTAATTGCATGCATTAGGCTTAGCAGCTTAAAGCTTCCGCAGCATAAGTTAGTTAGGCTTTCTCGTAGCAAACCTTTCCTAGTTACTTATTAAGAAAATCTCGTAGAAATAGAGAAGTGATGAGGCACGATCCGGTCTATCTTAAGCGTATGATGCGATGAAAGCCAAATTAATGGAATTTCTTTCATAGGCTTCAGGGATCAAAAGCAAGACAGATGAGACCAGTCCAACTGCTCTTCCTCGCCTAGGGCTTAGGATACTTAAGGATTACTAGGAAATAGATGTCGCTTGAGCTAACCGTCCAAGGGTTCTCCCTCACTCTTCGGTTTGCTAGGCTCTGACCAGTTTAATAACTGAATCCTCGGATGCCTCATGTTCCTCGGACAAAGCCTGTAATTAGTACCGGTCTGAAGAGTCCTCCCGGTAAAGAGACCTTAAATGGACAAGTCGTTAACAGGGGCTAGGCTAGGGAGAGCCCTAGAATATCCAATTCTGGCAGAACCAAATAGAGCTCTCTTTCCTATTTGTATTTGTTATTCCTAAACGAGGACAGAACATGGGACCTTGCAAGTAGGGAATTAAGCAGTTTCACTGGGCTATTTGCCCAGGCTGCGAAACTGTTTGAGTAGCCCGGCGCCGATTCTGCTTCTTTCAATTCCTAGGTTGAATTACTCTGACTAATCGTGAAAACCACACCTTAGTGTATTACAAATAGAGCTAGAACAATCTATGCAAAAACAGTTATTCGGCTAAGCCATTTTTGGCTACCCCAGGGGCAACTGTGCGTTTGGTTGAGGCTGATGAGGATGGTGCCGGTGATGATGAGATCGAGATTTTTAGTAGTATTTTTTGTGAACTTTAAACTATCTGTGTTTTTCTGTTGTTTAAACATCTGGCCTAATTCAAAATTTAAATTCATATAATTTTTTTTCTAACTAGGTAGACTCAAAAACAAACTATTTACGGCTATCAGTATCACATCACATAGTAAAATTTTCTCCACGTTCAAAAATTAGCACAAATTAGCATAGGGTACAGTAACAAAAGTGGTGAATTGATGGGACTAAAAAAGTGAAAAAGGCAAAATCAACATGGGGGCCGTTACTGAGTAGAATATGGACAGCAAATCCATCCACCACCACACCCAGCTGAAAAGGAAGCTCTAATAACGCAAAGCAAGATCGAAGCAAAGCAAACCACCACCCAATAATCCAAAAAAGCTCTCTCTCTCTCTCTCTCTCTCTCTCACACGCACACACACACACACACCGATCGAGCAAACAAACTCACCAGAAAATTAGGAAAAAGGTCAAAAGTCCTCTCCTCTCAACTCCCCCACCACACCCACCCATCGCATCTCTCCGGTCCCTTTTCCCTTTCCACACTCCATTCCCCCCAAAAAAGGCATCCTTTATGTCACTTCTTTATGCTTCGATCATGAATCTGATTTCTTTGATATTTGATATTTGATTTCTCTTATTTTTTTCACTTTACATATCATAGGTCCCACCATTTTCTTTCTATCTCTCTCCTACTTTTTCACTTGACATATCAAATATTAAAATCAAATATCGCACAATATCGTATTCATGAACGCCGAAGGAATTAAATTGCGACGTATTCAGACTGATCTCAGCTACAAGAGATTCAATTCAGAGTCACTTTCTTATCTAATAAAATATTTAATTGATTACATATATATTTAGGAAGAAAAATAAATTTTACAAATATGTGATTTAAGAGCACTTAATTGTGGGTCTAAAAAGCGTTTATGATCAAAAAAGAGAAAATAATTCATAGAGAATATTCATTTTGGAACATTTCAAAATAAACTAATGACCACTTAATTTAGACCATAGAAAAAAAAATATCTTCTTTCAATTTTTTTAAATATTTTATACGTCTCGAGATGAGTGTCAATATTTTGGTACATTTTCAAATATCAGCTATTTGAAGTGATTTGTTCCAACAAAACTATAATATATATTTTTGAAAACAACAGTAAAAATATTGGTGTTCAATAATTTTGATTTTTTTAAACTAAAAACTAATCGAATACTCATTCAAAATTAACACTTACTTTAGGATAGAGAAAGTAATAATGATAAGAAAATAAATTTACTTCATAAATCATAAGAATAAAATGGTGAAGTTTCTTAAGTGAACAGTTTATTTTGAATTATTTGGAAACATATAAATTCTTATTTTAGAATAAAAAGTTTGTTAAAAAGTATTAGACTAAACTCACATCGTTAAAGATGAGGTATTTTCATTTCCCTCTATTTTTTCACCCCTCCTATTTTTATTTCTACCAAACAATTAAAAATAAATACATTCCTCCAATTTTTCCTCATCATTTTTTATCCCTCTAATTTATCCTTCCACCAGAGAAACGCCAGTGGCTGGGGGGTCGAGGATATTTTTGCATCGGGTACCATTTTTGAGCATAATTCTTCAAACCAATCAACCATGTAAACGGTAAGCTAATAATGTATACGATTATATCAAATTACAATCCATAATTAAACTGCACTTGAGGAATAATTTCGTTGAAAAACAATTGACGTTATTTAACTGTTTTCTCATTGCTTTTTTATAATTGAAAGGAAGAAAAACCTTATTTTATGTTTTAACAAGATAATATAATGTTATTATACTTAACTATCCTCACTAAAACAGTCTATTTATTACATAGTTCGAGTTTCATAATTTTATTATTTTGTAAACTCTAGTAAAATTACGGAGAAACATTAATAAATTAACAATTAACATTACGATAATCGATCAACTCAATGCTGATTACAATTATAATTGTGCCTCGACACTAGAACATATTATAGAAATGAAATACTCCATTCGTTTCGATTTAATTGTTCTCGATAGTAACATGTTGTGAGAGCTTTATGTCGCTTTCAGGACAATTAAAATGAAACGAAGAGATAATTTGTTTTGTGGAAGTAAAATAAAACAGTAATGAAAAGGAATTTGGTAGAGACTAACAAAACGTCCCATCTTTTCTCCGTGCTTGAGGTTACGTGAACGAATCTCTCAGGATAAAGTGACGAGTGTGGACAAGAGGAGCAAACCAATCGACCACTGACTAACCAAACTTTGCTAATGCTGAACATTCGATACAGCAAACCAATCAGCCACTGTCGAACCAAACTTTGATAATGCTGAACACTCCGTACAGAAACGAGGGAGAGAGAGCAATTTGATTTCATGGGGTACTCACGAGTGTATCAAACAGAAGAAACAAAAAGGATTAGGGAGTTGGTCAATCTGTAATTAGGATCATAATGATTGATTTGGTTTGATTTAGACTATAAATCATAGTTTAATCGCATTGTATCGGTTTCAACAACTTCAAATCTAAATCGAATCGTACGATTGAAATCATAAACAGCGATTCGATTGAGTTTAATTTATCGATTCTATACATTAAATTTTTCTTAAAAAAAAAAAAACTAAATATAGCCTCTAAGTAGTTGATATTTGACAATATAGCAGTATAAGATTCATAACAAAAAAATGAATAATTTGAATATCACTATGATCCATCGATACTTGTCAAGTTTGATATTCTAACATATGGTAAAAATTAGCTCTTATATCAAGACGGAAGGATATCATCTATTTAGGAATTGAGATTTTTTGTTCTATTTAGTATCTCATCTCATGTTTTATATTTTTTAAACACCGATACATATACTATTATTTAAAATTTAAAATTTTAAAAACATCTTTTAAATAATTGAAATAAAATTTTAAAAAATAAAATTAAAAATAAGATACTAAATAAAATAAAAAAAATTCGAACTCCATGTTTAGACTACATTCGAAAAACACACTCGCACACATATAAATTGGACCGAAGTACTATCTATATTATAAAAGAGGGAAGTGAAATCAAAGTTGATGAATAGTAATTTTTTTCATGATTACTAATGATTAGATGTAGACTATAGTACACACTAGACTTTTCCTCCTATTAGCTTTTCCTTATTCTTTTCTTTTTTAATGATTGACCCTTTTTAATTTACATTTGTTCACATATCACGCAAAAGTCTTTTTAAATTTAATTTTTATTAAATAATGATTTTTTATAATTAATAATATAAAATATATTATGAATTATCATTTAATTTTTTTAAAAATAAACTACGTGACCTCGAACACGTGCTTACACTAGTTATTAAAATAAGGAGCGGTAAAAAAGTGATTTCAAATAATCCAAAACGATCCAAATTGGCTCAAAATTAACCTACTTCAAACCAATCAAAACGACACCCTATAATTGTGCCATGAACATTAAATGCAAGTTACTCTGAGGTCTCTTTCAACCTTTTCTAGAACAAACAAAGGAATTTCGTCATCTTTTACCTCCTCCCCTGAACTATCTTGTCTTTCACTCTTTCCCCCTCCCTATACAAAAACACACACACACACACACACACACACACACACACCCCAGTACAGACTCCCTTTTGCCTCTCTCAGAAACCACCATACTTTTTATACAGAGTCTCCAATTCAACCCTTCCACTCTCTTCCCCCCCCCCCTCCACATTGTCAGATCTGATTCATTAGCCCTTTTCCGTATCCTTCAATTCAAAATACCCTAAAAAGCTTGCGGAAATTTCCCCCCAAACTTTCGAAAATTTTCATTCCCATTTGAATGTTTCAACTTCATATTACACCCTTTTAGGGGTTGCTGTGGACACTTGTATCGAAGACAATGGAAGGACGGATGAAGAAGTATAGGCAGGACGTTAGTCCGGAGAGAGCAAAAGTTTGGACGGAGAAGTCACCCAAGTACCACCAGCAGAGCCGGAAAGTCGCCGTGGTTTACTATCTGTGCCGGAATCGGCAGCTTGAGCATCCTCATTTCATCGAGGTTCCTCTCTCTTCACCGGACGGTCTCTACTTGAGAGGTACGAAATCGACAACACTTTAGTACTTGCATGTTTTTGGTGAGGTGCTGTGTATTTGAACAACTGTCAGTAATTGCTAATAAATGAAGCTGCCATTTCTTCCTATCCCTAGCCTAGTTCATAGCTTTTAATTTACAAATTGGGGCTGCTGTTCGCCCTCGTTAATCCGGTCGCTAAAATGAACAAATGCCGGCGATTCGGATGGATTTACTTGTTTTGACTCATTTCTTCCTAACTGCCTAATTGTGCAGAAACTGACGCGTTTCCCAATATGAGCATCTTTTGTTTTGACATTTTTAGGTTAACTTGATTAAAGTTTGACCGAAAATTTATAAAAATTGACTTATTATTAGGAATCTGTAAAATTTATTATTGAATAGTTTACATAATATTATTACAAAAGTTAAAATTTAGAATCTAAAATAAATATATGTTAAATAGTAATTTGATAATGTCTTAGGTTGATCTTTCAAAAAGAAACATGACGCTCATTTCCGGATGCACTTAAATCTCTGTTGGGATTAACTGGGAAAGTGCTGGAGGCACAGTATATGGATTTAGTCGAAAGATTCTTTTGTAACCTAGTGTACTGCAATGGATTACAATGAAAGATGCTGGAACTGTATTGTCAGAATTTTGATTAATTGGGTCTTGCATAATTTACATTGGTTATGGGACTTGCTGCTAAAGTAGTTGTGACTTTGTGTTCCGTAGATGTGATTGATAAGCTTAATGTTCTGAGAGGCAGGGGGATGGCTTCAATGTATGCTTGGTCTTGCAAGAGGTGAATGAATCCTTGTGCACCTATTATTATTATTATTATTATTATTATTATTATCATCATTATTAATATTATTATTATTACAATAATAATTATTATTTCTATCTACTTTTGGCGGTGGAGACCCGTATGTGAATGTTGTTTGTTTTGATGAAGCAGGAGTTACAAGAGTGGGTTTGTTTGGCACGATCTTTCTGAAGATGACTTAATCCTTCCTGCTCATGGAAGCGAGTATGTTCTAAAGGGATCTGAACTCTTTGAAGAAGCCAATTCAGGTGAATGATCATGCTCTAGCTTATATTATGATAACCACAAATTTGACACATGATTTTTTTAGGGAATGCTTATTTCTTTGCTCAGAAAATGTACAAAAGGAGAAGAATCATAATAAACTATATAGTAATTTGATTATCTTAGTGAACTTCAAAAACTATACAATTAATACTTTCTAGTTTCTAGCTTCAGTCCGTTTCTCCATTGTTTAACTTTCAGTGCATTTTGAACAAACTAGTCTCCCTCCATATTGCTGTCAAAGTAAAACTTCCCAGAAAGTTGCTTTTGCCTTTCTTTTTCTTCAATAAACAATGAAGTTGCTGGATATGTGTGCTTGAAAAACATTAGCGAACTTGTGGTTGTAATTTCCAACTGTTAAATGGTTGCAATGTTAAGAAATCTAATGTATTCTAAGATAGTTGATTCCCCCCCAGGACGTTTCACCCATGCTGGAAACATAAGATCACCGAACCCTAAACCACTACCAGAAGCAGCATCATCAAGAAGCCACGATGATTCATCTTCATCAGCGAGCTTGAGTGGGAGAGAGACTAAAGGTTCTCAGGATGATGACATCTCTCCTCCCGTTCAACATTCTGGTTCATCAGGTGTATCTCCAGAATCTAGGGTTGGTAAACAATCTCCGTGGGGTGGTTCTCTAAGTTTGACAGAATATAAGGTTTACAAGAGTGATGGTCTAGCCGATGCATCTACTCAAACTGAGGAAATTACAAGGGCTAAAAAAGCCAGAGAAACTTGCACGAGGGGCGTTTCTACTGATGAGTTAGAATCTTCAAGCAATAGCGATGATCAGAACAAGATATCTTGTATGAAAGATACTCCTGAGATTTGCGGGCCAAATTCCCCTCCACCATCTTCTTCAAGTGCATCATCCTCCGGTGGTAAGACAGAAACCTTAGAGGCTCTAATCAGAGCAGATGCTAGTAAGTTGAACAGCTTTAGGATACCTGAAGAAGAGGAATATCGAATGTCATCAAATTCAAAGCTCAGAGCTTCCAATATGCTTATGCAACTGATCTCTTGTGGATCAATTTCGGTAAAAGACCATAGCTTTGGGCTCATCCCATCCTACAGGCCAAGATTTTCGGATTCGAAATTCCCCTCTCCACTGTTTTCAACATCTGTAATGTTAGGGGAGCTAGATTGCCTGTCAGATAATCCAAGATTTATGGGTTTGAGGTTGGAAGATAAGGAGTACTTTAGTGGTAGCTTGGTGGAGACAAACATTCCGAAGGAAGAAGGTCTTGCTGCTCTAAAACGATCTTCTTCTTACAATGCTGATAGGTAAGTTTGTTTCCACTATCCAGTACAAACCAAAGAGGATGCATATATTACTTATTGCTGCTTGTGGTAGAATATGTTGGTCCGTTATGCCTTTTCTTTTTCCAGGCTCTTTCCTTATCATTATATTATTTTGTCATAAGTGGTCCTCTCTTGGGCGACTTTAATAAACTGATAGGCAGGTAAATGTTATTTACAGGACTTGCAATCTTGATTCTCCTTCAGGCAAAGAGGAGAAAACGACACGTTCAAAGTGTATACCGCTATCAATAAAGGCATCACTGAGTAAACATCCAAGATGTGAATCCATGAGATCCCCTGTTTCCGAGGCACCAAGAATCTCATCTGATAGAGCCCCCAGTTCGCGAATAATATCACCGTGCCTATCAAATGGTAGTAGTAAGCGAATCACAGAACCCTCCTCAAAACTGTCGACGAGAATAGAG
This sequence comes from Iris virginica, assembly GCA_025631175.1. NCBI lineage: Eukaryota > Viridiplantae > Streptophyta > Magnoliopsida > Asparagales > Iridaceae > Iris > Iris virginica. Next base: position 12,189 of record JAOTQG010138091.1, read on the forward strand.
TCGGTCAAAGAGGAGAAGGAAAATGTGATCAAAATCGAAGAAAGTTAAGTTTCAATCCCGCCACATTTTTCCCAGAGTTGGAAGTCAGGCAATTTCTAGTCTGCTTGTTTGTTCAAGTTGGTTGAGATTCTATTTGATTTTCTCTAAACAGGCTTGCTTCAGGAGCTCGGGTCATAATCCAATCAATAGCACCTTCTGATACTGAAGGTAACTTGTAGAGAATGTTTAAGAGGCTGAAGTCACTGGTTGTCTATACTCTATAGTATTCTACATGGAATTCCTTGTACTGTCGGTCCTTAGTAAGATCAATGGCATACGATGAACTTGTTGCCGATTTTACTGAATTGCGATGGTTTTGTAAATTTGAGAGAAAAATCATGCAGTAAGTTGGGGGAATGTTAGCTATTTGGGGATCTAAAGGTGATGAACCATGAAGAAGAGGGATTTCATTTTCCGCTTGACTTTGACCTTGTTCTATCACCCTAGAGTAGTGAGCTCTGGTGGTTTTTTATGCCCCTGGCATGCAATATTTCCTTGGATACCATTTTGCGCTTGGGACAATTTTGACATTGCAGTTCTCGGTAAAAATGAGTTGTGAGAGCCCTGAATGCGATGGGTTTTGAATTATACAATTCTTCAATCCCGTGCAAACTCTAATATTGTTAATTAGAATTGGCATGTTCCCCGTCCAAAAGGGAGAGAAAAGAAAAGAACATGTTCTTGCATGTTGTGTGTATTATGCACAGTTATTAGTACTATATTTATAGAAAAATGCCTTGGGCAGAGATGTTTGCTGCCCTCGAGAGCTGCTTCGACTTTGCATGTCGTGAAGACCAACTTTTGATGCATCTTGGTGTCCTCCCAGAAGTAGCCCTATTCCGTGGGCGAGTTTCTGTTTCGTCGTTAGCTCTAAATGTTAAGTTTTTGGTCAACTCTGTTTTGAAAGCATAGGGTTCACCTCGAAATGGGGCCCGGATATTACTCCCTCCGTTCCATAATAGTAGTCCTTTTAGAAGTTAAAATTTGTTCAAAAATAGTTGTTCTTTTAGGATTTCTAGAAAGTTTTAACACATATTTTCCTAAATTATCTTTCTACTTTTCCAACTACCAATAATTATTAATTACACTTTATCTCTTTTCTCATTAATAAAGAGAGACTATTTAATGAGGGTAAATTTGTCAATGTAAATTATTTCTTAATATATGTGCATAAATCTAAAACGTTCATTATTGTGGAACGGAGGGAGTAGTTTTTATAGTAGATGGAATGGTCGTTTCTCTCTTATTTGGAACCGTCTATGGATGTCCGTACCGTACAGAACAACTACAACCATATGCTAACAATTTACGATCAAATGATAACAATCTACGATAAAATAATAAATAATGTACCATTGTGTCATAAAAAATATAAAATCTACTAATGTAAAAATCAAGAGGTTTTATAAAAATTGTGCGCGATGTTTGAAAACCGACTGTTGTTTTAAGTTAGTAAATTTTTACCATTTAATCGTAAATTATTACTATTTGATAATTTTTTTTTACAATTCATTCGTAGGCATTCGCAGGTACGGACAAACCATCCGCACCATAATTGTGTCCCGCTTCTTTTATTTCTGTGTCATAAGTCAGGTCTGTATTATCACTTTTTTTTGGAGAATCAAGACAGTGCCTGAGAGTTTTATCAATAGCAAAATATAATGAGGGAGGAGGGGGGTGCCAGCTATCAGTGAGTCAGATTGAACCACTACAGAGTCTAAGCCACTATCTCTCTGCACAAATTAATAGCAGAACCATCAGCACAAAATCACCTTGGCACATTACCTGCCATTTAATCCCCAGCCCTCTCCTTCTTTCCACAGGAATGCATTAGAAGGTCACATTCTAATCTATCATAAGCCTTGGACATTTCCAGCTTCAACACCATATTACCACCTCTAGCTTTCTTGTCAATATAAGGAACAATTTCCTGTGCACGACAAATGTTCTCTTGAATGCTCCTCTTTTGAATGAAACCAGATTCCTCCAAAGATGCACCTTAATTTAGGGAAAATGACAGCCATTCTAGTAGCCATGATTTTTGACACAATTTTGCAAACAGTCTTAGAGCATTTAAACTAGAAGGCTTCTCAACCCTAGGAACCAAGACAATAGTAGTGGAAGAAATTCCTCTTCCAAAATCTTTCCCTCTAAAGTAATCCTGAACAGCGGTACACACGTCTCCTTTAGCAACATCCCAACGGCCTTGAAAAAAATGACCTGTCTATCCATCTCCTCAAACCCCTTAGAGCCTCCCAAACCTCCATCTCATCTGGAACTATAGTGAAGCTTTCATTATTAGCCTCAGTAATATTTGCAGGGAAGCCAACAAACAACTGCTCATCAACAATACGAGTATTGGTAGATTATCCTGCATTTCCACATATTTCTTTCATCTAAACCTAGAACAAATGGTTCACCTTTTTTAAGCTCTTTCAACACTCTCCATGGGTTAAGAAAAACTCCTTTGAAACACGTCTCACATTTCATTGAACTATAAACAATGCAATTTATTGTACAGATTCTAATACTTATGCTCTGCTTTGTTGCAAGAAAATATTTTAGGAAAACCATCAGGTAGACCTTATCTGACCAACTCAAGAACGTAAAGAAGCCTCATTCATGTTAGAACTAACAATATAGCAACAAACTCGGAGCATCTTATAAATTCAATCTTAGATAATGAAAGTGCCACTTGAAAGCTTGTACAATAAGTGAGCTCGGTTTGACTCTAAACTCGAGTATCCCAAGAGAAAATCGATCCAAGCTTGTAATGCTCCAAAGGTCAAAACCTTAAACAGAAGACACTCGAACACAATGGGGCATGAGCAAATGGTACACTAGGCAAAGCTGAGGATAATGAATTATGCATTGAAGCCTGTTCCAACGTTATGTCCATCCTTGATAGCCAATATTGTTTCCTATATCCATCAGTTTGTCATCGGAAAGAATCATCTGAATGACTGTATGCAAAATCTGAAGGCATTTATTCAAGAGGCGAGAGTCAAACGAGACATAGCTGATGTGCAAGATGAAGCAGGGGCACCTCTTATCTGTCTAGTATTGTACGAGTTGCATCCCACACATTTATGCCCAATTGTGTGAAAATGCACTTGTGAAATCTCCCCACAATCGTTGCACAGAATCCACACCTAAAATTACAGGCAGCAAGCAAGAATCTCAAAACACTAAAATCCAAAGTTTTCAATAATGTAATGACATTTTTCTGTAAACTATTAGGAGTAAATTCTTTTAGGGACACATTGGGATCATAAGATTGCTTACCTTCTTGTACTGATATGCTTCTGGCACAGGAGTTGAAGCAACCTGAATCAAATTAGAATTGAGAATAACAAGATGTAAGATACAGTTTCGGGAATTGGATTTAGAAAGACGAAAACTGCTATGGTTTTGGATTGATACCTCTTCGTCGAGCTTTTTCCACAGGTTCGACATGTCACAGAAGGACTTTGAGCAAAGAGGACAAGAGTACCTGCGTGTCCGAGTGACCATTAATCAGTACATAAAAGCATGATTATTGGAAGTCAGATACACAAGTCATATAATTTTTAAAAAGGTTTAGTACTCCTGTGGAGTGCTTACCGGCAATGTAGCTCCATCTCCTTCACACATTCTAAGTGTATCGTATGCCCACATGGTAATATTGTAATGTCTTTCATGGAGTCAAATAAAAACTGCAACGTAAATTTCAAAATGTTGTCAACCAAGAGTAGTGATCTAGACAGTTCGCAAATTTAATCATCTGGTAAAATAGCTTATTCTAATTCTTACCTCAAAACAGATAGGACAATCATGGTGCATTGCCCTTTCTACACACCTGTGCGCATCTTTCATCGACTTTGAGTAACAACATCCTAGACCAAGAATAGTGAAACACCCAGAAATCAGTTACAGATTAGAAAAGGCTGATCCTTTTAACCACCAATTTTAGAGAAAAGGTGTCTTTATCTTACCACACTTGTTACAATGAAAAAAATTATCCTTGCCTCCAGTTCTGCAAAAGCAACAACAGACCATGAGTTTGAAGAAATACTTTTGCGTACAAGAACAGTAACCTTTCAATGGCTCACGTTCATACCCTAAGACATAAAACACGAGGAAGAAAAAGAAGAAAAAAA
>JAOTQG010138312.1:0-19663 GCA_025631175.1 Iris virginica
CAAAACCAACACAAAACAAACACAAAACACAAATAAAAACAAAACATATTAAAAAACTCCACGTCCAAACGCACCCTAAATTAGATTAGGCTAGGCATAAGCTTCAAAACACCAAATATAACTATTGACCTTGTCCTTTATAGGACTGTCAATCGGGCTTAAAGAGCTGGGCTTAGCTTTGTTCAAACCCAGCCTAAAATAATTTATGTATGTTCAAGCCCGAGCCCGGCCCAATTTAAGTTGAGTTTTACTTGACCAAACTCGACCCATAATTCAAATCGCGCTTCGGGTGTAGTTCGGTCTTGAAAGGGCATTACCGTCTAAATTAAAGTGCGGAGAAAGCTAACCTCAGCCTATTGTAGGGATGGTTAGCTTTTCCCATTTATATATTAATATTGTTGATGCCAGAAATCTGCTATAAGGTGATGCTCACGGCCGAGATGACCTGCACACCACAAGAAAACAAAAACCTTAGGAGGCTCGGACTTGTGCTTTTGGGAAGACCCTCCGACACTCAGGTCAGCACTTGTGTATGGTTCCATCATGTATCTTGGATGGGAATTAATTGAGCATTACGTTTATGCCCTTGGCATGTCCAATTACGTTTTTACCCTTTTCCAAACCATGTGTCATCACGCTATAGGCGGGTTATTTTTACATATCCTCTATCCCCCCCCCCAACTGTCTTGAGGGGGTTTGGATCTCAATATAATGCCTTTTGAAATTCGAATAGGCGCATCAAAGGCTACGTTTTCAAAATTTCAAGCATTTTTCATGTTGGATTACGATATTTAGGGACTTGCTCCTAATTTTTGATTGACTGTTATCACTGCAAGTAAACAATATAACACTAACAGTCAAATTCCTGTGCATAAAGTTATACTTTCAAACTTCAGGGGGCTGCTTGTTAATATGTAAAAAATCCATCCAACAAATGACCTATAGGCCATTGCTCTTATTCGCCCCTTCACGTAAGATGATGCTAAAGCCTTTACCTTGATGTGTGGAGTTATTCTTCCATACTTCGGGGGGTTATGCTTTCCATTTCCGCTATCTTCGGTGTTGGGATATCCGAGGGTGCTGCTCTTCTCCGCTTCCTTAGCAGCCTCGGAGGTCTTCTTCTGGCTTCTTACACGTTCCCACGGATGGCGCTAAATATTGATGCAAGAAATGGTGATGCGCACCGTTGAGATGACCTGCACACCATAAGAAAACAAAACCTTAGGAGGCCCGGAGTTGTGCTGCGGTGAAGACCCTCCGATGCTCAAGTCAGCACTTGTATATGGGGTAATGAGACGTATAGGACGATATTGTGTTCAGTTAAGTTATCTGGAGACCTGACCTTCCCATGTACACGTTGAATACCTAATTAGGGTTATCCCGTATAGGCTTCCTTATTGGAGAAGGAATGCCTCTCGGTAGTGTCCCTATACCTAGTGGGTCTTCGCATGGTTATCCCCTATAGGGACTCCGTGATGGAGAAGGAATTTACTTAGGAGTAATATCCCTGTACGCAGTAGATTTGGTTCCATCATGTATCTTGGACGAGAATTAATTGAGTATATTAAGTCTACGTCCTCGGCATGTCCAATTATCTTTTTACTCTTTTTCAAAGCACGTGTCAACACACCATAGGTGGGTTATTTTTACTGATATCAAATATATGTATATATATGTTTTATTTGGCATGAGCTTTATCCTTTTTATCTTTTTTCATTCCAGAAGAAATATAGTAAGGTCTATTGAACGAATTTGCATTGCACTATTTGCTTTGCTTCTTTTGCAGAAGTAAGATTATTTTATTTCTTTTAAGTAGTGTCATAAATTTAAAGGAACACGTGCCTTATTATTTCATGACCGAATCAATCAAATCTGTAAGCTATCATGTTCAAATAATACAACAACAACAACAACAACAAAACCTTAATTGCAATCACCTGGGTGATCTACATGAATCCTTTTTTGCTATTACTCGTGATCAAATGCCAATTCACCTTACATACCACAGTCAAATGTCGACCTTAAACTTCATTGCCCTCTTCCATAAGTAAGGGTATTTTTACGTTAAATTTATGTCATAAATTTAGCGCTATATGTGCCCGAACGTCATATGTTACCTTTACCTTTTTGTTACAATACAACATTATGGAAACTTCATTATGTTTGTCCATGCCAGATACAAACCTTACGTGGTGATATCTTGATTACCGGCATCTCTGTATTTGTGTTCGCTGGGATTACTGTTCATCTTTCAAAATGTAATGGAATTTCTTATGTTTTGCAAGACTAGTCACTGCAATTTATAAAGCAATTAGGGCAAGCCATGCATTCTGTGGTGTTAGAGAGGAATATCAAGCAAAGTCTGCAGTTGATATATGTCATAGGCCCACCACGTACGGAAAAGCTCCAGGAGCATGATTTTAGACCTGAAGATCTCCGCAGCTTGGGTGATGCTGTTGATGGTTACTCTCTTATGACTTATGATTTCTCAAGTCCTCATAGCCCGGGTCCCAATGCACCTCTGAAGTGGGTCCGCTCTACCATGCACATGCTCCTTGGCTTCAGCAATGCTGGTATTCAGGGCTTGGCCCTGAAGATATTTGTCGGCATCAATTTTTATGGGAATGATTTTGTCCTTTCAGGAGGTATGTGCCATGCGATTTATATTGACCACTGGATTTCTTATTGCTGATTTTAACTAAATTAAATTCTTTGCATCTTCCATTGAAAGAGGTCATAGTTTTCATTTCAATACTTTCCACTTGGAAGAGTCATCTTTTAAAATGTTTCACTTCCAGATCTGGAGACTTCGGGATAGATGGAGTAGTTCTTCTTTTACCTTAGGTTACTTATGCAAAGTTGTTTCAATCCTTAAAATGCTTGACTTTCGAATGGGGACTCTTTGGGTGGCACACGTAGAGAATCACGTAGTGCTTGCTTTTGCCGACAAAATAGTGTGAACAAAATGGGAGTTTGGAACTGTCCAGTTGATTGGGTTTCCGACCATTTAGAGGTCAAATTTTCTTATGTGATTTGGAAGAATGAGCTATTGACCACCGTACTTTCTTGTCTTTTACATATATACCATGGTTTGGCAAATTAACTTGCATGCTTTAGATTTGACCTCCAATATTCCCAAAACCTAAAAGCTGCCTGACTAACAGATATGTAGACGTGGGATTTGTGAGAATGTGAGACGTATCTCTTAACCCAGTTCTAATAAGTACATCAGTATGTAGTTGTACAACTGTAAGTCCATATAAAAATCATATTGGGCTTCAAGAATATAGGAAATGGGAATTTGCAAGTGTTAAAGAGTAGATTGGTAAGTAGTAAGTACCCTTGTTGGCTAATGATTGTGAATTGCAGGCTTAGGTGGTGGCCCCATTATTGGAAGGGAGTACCTATCTTTGTTGGAACAGTACAAGCCACAACTGCAATGGGAGAAGAACAGCGAGGAGCATTTCTTCTTGTACACTGATAGTCAACATGTCAAGCATATGGTGTTCTATCCCTCACTAATGTCGATTGCAAAGCGTCTTGAGGAAGCTCACTCGTGGGGTGCTGGTATCTCTATTTGGGAGATAGGGCAAGGTCTGGATTATTTTTTTGATATTCTATAATTGAAAGAACTTTTTATTGCGTGGGAGGTGCACCTATGTAACATGTAGTTGGTCACACTTTGCCACTTTCTTTGGTAAAAGTTTTGGTACAGAGCAGCACTTTCACTTGGTCAATCATGTAGTCGATAATTTTTTGTTTTTTAGTCAATCACGTAGTTGATAATCGATATGATATGATTTTTGATTTTTTATGGGTCCCCATCTCTTATTTTTTCACTTTACATCGCATATCAGCTTCCTAATCGGACCTTTGGATTATCCTTCACCACTTTGATGTAGCGGCATAAATCTGAAAATGTTTTTTAACAGTTTTGTTGAAAAAATACATTTCTCCCTATTTGATGGTTTCATATTGTCAGCAAAATAAACTGCATTTACATTTCGCCCACTGTGGGGCTGAAACCCAGTCTACCACAAGGTTAAGAGCAAGCCTAGAGCAGTCTGAGCTAGACTGGCTTGTTTTGTAATTTAACTATTCCCTCCAGTTATAATCTTTTTCTTGGTTTGTCGGGTAGTAATGACTAATGACTAACGAGTCCCAAAAAATCAAAAAGTTATTAGTAAAAAGGATGATCGAATCGCCCACCATGGGGCTCGAACCCATGACCACAAGGTTAAGAGCCTTGCGCTCTACCAACTGAGCTAGACGGGCTTGTAGTATTAGGGGGAGAATTTACTTTATATATTCTTTGGCGATGTCTACTCAAAGCTCAGCTTCCACTATTTGATCTATGAGAAGCAAGTCTCAGGCATCTTTGAAAATTTCATCTGAGTATTCAATTGATGACCTAATAAGCTTCTATTTGAAAAATTAATTAGGATTCTGTTTAGCTACTATTTAAACAATAAACTTTGCCAAGCTTTGCAACTACGAAGCCATTCTCACGAATGTGTGCAAGGAAACCTATTGTGGATACATCTTCCTAACGTTGGAACGTAACAATGAAATTTCATAACACGTTGATAAGATGAGGTGCAATGAATGCTTCGCTTAATTGTATTCAATTTAATGCACCAATATTCTTGTAATTTTCAATTTCTTTTGTTTTCCTTGATTAAAAAAGGATGAATTGAGTTCCACTAAATTACTTTCCAATTGTTTTTAAGGGATTATTAATGCTTCCCACTTATCTCCATCGTGATTCGAACTCGTGATCTATTAGAAACCATCTTTCCACTAAATGGCAACTCATTGTGACAAGGCCTGGAGTTATTACTAGTGCATTGAGCTAAACCATCTTATTGTAGCATGTACTAATGTAGACTATGTAGTACTACTAGAGAAATCTATACCAGTACAGGCAAGTACTTCCAGAGTTCTTCAAGAACTTCCTTCTCTCAGTATTTCCTCAGCCACACAATCGCACACAGTACCCACAAAAGGTGACCCACAGGCTACATCCAAACATGATCATCAACCCCCTCATCCTCACTTGCCACGTGTCTCTCAGCAAATGGAGCATTTCTCATATTCTAGTGCCACATCACCCACCCCTCCCCCTCCTCAAACCAGACCAGCCAAATCGCACCAACAATTGAATCCATCATCTAAAGTTAGCTTTCAAAGAACCCCAAAACATCAATCAAAACAATTGATAATAAACATATATATTATCTCCCATTCACTTCTCATGGTGATTGAATCACTTGTATCAATATTTTGGTAAAGTGCTCATCAAGAATTATGCTATGGAAGCCCTCAACGCAGCAGCTGCATTAACACCCATCTCTGTTCTTTCAGACAGAAAATTAGCAGAACCCAAGAAGCACTTAGCTCTTCCCATACATTCAACTTCCCCACTTAAAATCTCACATTCTTCAAATTCCAGCAAAACCCCACAAGTATTCTCGTCAAGAAGCTTCCATGGTGGCTTTGTACTTCTATCCTCTGTTCTCAATACAGGGCTTGCCAAAGCACTAACTTATGAAGAAGCACTTCAGCAGTCAGTAACTTCTTCTGACTCCTCATCATCAGACATTGATCTTGGTGGGATTCTTGACAGTGCTATCAGTTTTGGAGTTGAGAATCCTGCTGTTATCATCGGCGCTGCCACGGTGGTTGTGGTCCCACTAGTCTTATCTCAATTGCTGGGTGGTAAGGCTAAGGCATTTGGAGTTGAGTCTGCTAAAAGTGCTTATGCCAAATTGGGGGAGGATGAGAGTGCTCAATTGATTGATATAAGGGCACCAGTGGATATAAAGCAAGTGGGTAGTCCTGATGTTAGGGGCTTAAAGAAGAAGGCTATCTCAGTTGTTTATAAAGGGGAAGATAAGCCAGGGTTCTTGAAGAAGCTGTCTTTGAAGTTTAAAGAACCTGAGAATACCACGTTATTCATTTTAGACAAGTAAGCCCATAAAACCAGTTTTTTTATTGGTTAAAGTTCTAATGCCTTCTATTTAACAGTGTTTGGAATTACAAATTTGTATCCATGTTTTTATTATGACCTGGCAATGCTTTTGGTTGTTATATTAAAAGTCCAAAACTTACAACGAAAATCACATTCATGCTCTGCCCAATTGTCATGATTCGAAATGGTGCCACCTATTGTAGTTGGAACCCAATTTATCCATGAATGAGATTTCACAAAGAGTGGATATATAGACCGGTAATGGTTCATTGTGGCCTCTATTGAGGAGAGAATCTTCTCCGGCATTAACTTGTTATTTAACTATGTACCGTATTAGGTTCTCGCAAACCATCAATGTCACCTTTGGAAAATTGTAGTCTTATGGAAGAAGTCAAAACCCTCAATGGAAAAAACTATAAGGAATCACATTAATAGGATTCACGTTACTAGGAATCCAGTTAATAGGATTCACGTTCCCTACATCCGTTCCTGCCCACACGGGCCTTAGAGGGTAATGCTACAATATAGAAGGATATGGAAAGTATAATTAAGCCTGCCTTTTGTACAGCTGAGTGTTTCTCAGTGCTTATCCAACGTTATGAAAATTTTGAATTTTATGCATAAATAATGATACTTCACTCAAGATGGATGTATTTAAGCTATGAATGTTCATTTGTTTTATCAATATTTTTCTTTCTTCCTGTAAACATGATGCAACTCCTCTACCATATTGTACAAAAATGCTATAAACTTGGCGCAAGTTAATTTAAATATATGGTTGTAAACATAATTAATGTAAAAATGTTTGATTATCAAAGTAGGACCCCTTTTTTGGAATATGAGTATTGAGTAAAGGGGTATTGATTTATGCAAATCTTTGTCACTAGAATCAAGAAGTGATACTACTAGATGCTACTGCTTAATCGTTTGAAATCGCGATGAAGCTAGGTTTGATGGGAGCTCTGAGCTGGTTGCAGAATTGGTCACAGCAAATGGCTTTAAAGCAGCTTATGCAGTAAAAGATGGTGCCGAAGGACCACGAGGATGGATGGTTGTTACCACTTTCACTTCCTGTAATTTGGAGTATGATTATATATTTGCCATTGATGTTTCACTCATCTTCTTAGATTTTTGTAAGTTGTTACTCAAAGGTGAACCCTACATATGCAGAGTAGTGGTCTTCCCTGGATACAACCAAAGAAATCTTTTAGCTTTGATCTTAGCAGCTTCACGGATGCAATTGATGGTGCATTTGGAGTACGTATCTTACTTTCTCGACTATTGCAATTTTCTCCCTGTATTCTAATAAGTAGTCCTGCAGCTATTTTGGGATGTTTCACTTAGGTAGCAGTGCTTGAAAAAGTCTATATAGAGTACTTTTTAGTATTAGTTTCCAAATGAACCATTGCTGCCTCAGGCTTGAACTTAAGATATATGTGTATATATTTAGTAATTTTAGTATTAGTATAAGGAAACATATTTCACTCCTCAAATTGTTTGACTTTTACATGAGTTCTTTGAGCAATGGAGTATGTACTTATTAGAAACTTTAGATCTGTCTTGACTTTTTCTAATAATGAACCCTACGAAGGTTCTAACTGGAATTAAATTTCAGGAGGGCTCCGAGGCGATAAGTCTTGTTTTTGGTATTGCTGCAGCTGCTGGATTAAGTTTATTGGCATTTACAGAGGTTTGGCCCTTGATTTTTTTCTCCCTAAAATTGGTGCTTCAAGTGTGCCTTATGCTGTAGTTTATTCACCAATAGGGTGACCATGTTGATTCAGGTGGAAACGATTCTCGAGTTCTTGGGTTCAGCTGCAATCATTCAACTTGTCAGCAAGAAACTCCTGTTTGCCGAGGTTTGTATTTTTTTCAATATAAATTTATACTCCCCTCTATTCTAGAAGTTGCTTTGAAAATGAAAAATGCCTTTCTCATGCCTGTAAAGGGTATCCGGTCAGGATCTTTAACTGTTGCTAAAGGAACTTGGATTCATCCAAAGAGTTCTGAAGTGGAGTGATCTAAGATGTTAACCACTATGAACACTTTGAGCGTTGCTCGCAAATTATCAAACAGTTATACGTCAGAATCAGGCTTTATAATGAATAGGTGATATAGTCGACCAAAAATTTCCTGTATTAGGTGGCTAAATTTGAGGGGACAGATATTACTGACATAATTACAATATTATGGGACATGGAATCAGAAGTCAGATTTATCTAGGCTGGGTATCGTGATTCCATCGAAACCTCTTCTGTCCTGTTTCTTTTGATGAAATACTCTCAACCATTTTACATAATTCTTAAATTCCCCCTTCCTATACTAAATACTAATCCCCTCTTCACTCCTCTCCTCACTCCTCACAAACCCTCGTCATTTCTTTCTAGGCCCATAGTTGTTCCCACATACCAAATATGAAATTGCCACGGAATGGTCATCTAATACCAACTGAAAGCCTTGTATTAAACGATTCATTTGCAATCTAATCTCCTTGGAATGCCATTCCACTTCCCATCTCCATCCCGACCTTAATCAATCACTTCCATACCCAAATCACAACCTAATTGATCCTCTCCATGGGGTTGGTTGCCAGTAGTAGTACGATGACCAATTATGATGGTTGTTAAAGCATGATATACATTGTTGGGTTTCTCTCTAATAGCTTAAGATTTTATTTGAGTCAGTTACTAGATATGATAGCAGAGCTTAGCTTTGGCAAGGAATAGGATTCACATGACCCTGCATTTATTTATATAGAACTTATTTCCAAACAGTATGTATAGACCTTGTAGAAAAGTGCAATTATCGGCACATGTACACCTCTTCAGTTATGCACGTAATGGGGAGTCTTAAAGCACAATATACATTTTTGGGTCTCTCTCTAATAGCTTAAGATTTTAGATGGTGGGTTACTTAACGGTAGTGCCCATCATATTTGCATATTTTTGGTATAATACTGTCCTCACCCTTTATCTCTCTTGCGCTTTACTCACTTGTTGCTTTAGATGTGCCAACATAAGACTCATTTCTGATCAAAGCCCTCAAGTTTCTGTCTGGATGGTTCTGTTAATAAGTTTAGCACCTATCTGCATTTTTTCTCCATGGCAGGATCGGAAGCTTACGTTGAAGCAAGTTGAAGATTTTGTGAACACTAAGATTGGGCCCAAAGAGTTCGTTGATGAGATAGTGGTAAGCAACACAAAAGCGCTCCACTGTATAAAAACCTTTTAGCTCTCTGTATCTTTGCATTTGCTTTACTTCGTCGTCTCGACGATGACTCTGATCTATCTGTGGCCTCCTGATGTGTTGAAATCAGCAAATTGGGAAAGCACTTCTACCCACACCTGTGATAAGCAAGTCTCTTCCAGCACCTACAGAAGTGAGCCCTGCAGAAGCAAGTGCTGTAGAAACAGTTACTGAAACAGAAGCAAGTGCAGCTGAAACAGTTACTGAAAGCAATTCTGCTCCACCAAAGGAAGTAGCTGCAGAGCCTCCTCCCCAAGTCAACTCAGTCCTCAAAACAGAAGTGAAAGCAGATACAATTCCCAAGCTGTCTCGGTCACTTTCACCGTATCCTAATGTAAGTTTCCTCAAAACGCACCTATTATTGTTTATCAAGACTTTGAAACCACAATTTTTAGCGCTTACATTCTATTAGGAGTATTTAACTCGAAAAATGTAGTTTCAGTGTGAAAATTGAAAAATAAGAGCATTAGACGCTTTCAAAGGACTTCCTAAATATTTTAGCTGTTTTACTAGGGAACTAAAATACTGACAATAATTTGATGAAAAAAGCTTAACGCTAACCTTCTGAAATCAAACTCATGAATAATGATTTCCTTTAAAAAATGATCTTCAAAAAGCTCGATATCCTCTATTTGGGTTTTGAGTTAGTTGCATGGCTTTCTTAACGAAACAACTGCATGCTAATCCTTGTGCTTCTTTTCTCTCTCTTGACTGCAGTTCCCGGATTTAAGGCCTCCAACTTCGCCTACCCCTTCAAAGCCATAGAGTTATTAATTAGCGAATTGAAAATGTATGCACAAGCACATACCACTATGGCAAGTGTCGATCCGGTAATTTCTGGAGCAACATTGTCATCTTGCCTGAGTTATGCGAGCAGTTAGTAATTTTCACAACTTCATTACTTGAATAGTTCGTAGTTGCAGCGACCTTCACTGCTCTGTTTTGTGTACTATATATATTTGTTGTTGATCTCACATAGCTGTTGGATATTGTATTAGCGGATATGGGGTTTTTACAAATACAATTATTTTCAGGATGTTGAAGTGAATAAAAAATGAAAATTGAGATTGAGATTGCAGTTCTTTCTTCTGAATCTTTTGAGATGTGAAAATCTTGTTAAATTGTGAGTGTACTAAGTTGGTCCCTTCAAGTTATTGGTGTGGGGTGTCAGAAGTGTCATCTATAATTCTAAACTTGTGTTTGATTTCTATTTGGATTTCAAATATTTTGCTCATTTCGTGGCTATAGCCAACTTAGGATCTGTGCGGTGCAGCTTGCCAGCATGCAGCATTTTGGTTAAACTAGCAGCGAAGCACGGGTGTTGCCTGTGGCTAGTCTTGTGTATATGGAAAATGTACTTATAATGCCAATGAAAGCATTGTTTCCATAACCATCTCTGAAAACTAATTTGTACATATTCTATGTAGAGAGGCCATGACCGTAATCAAAGAGATTATGTTACAAAAGTAGGCAGAAGATGTACGGTGGATGTAAACAGTCTTTATATACCATTCTTCTCGATAAAGAACATACTAGGAATCTAACTGGAGAGAGGGATTAGTTGGTAAAGAATTTCCAAATTCTTCTGCTTAAATTCGAGTTGTGGAGTACTTACAACATCAACCATAGCCTCTAAAATGATATCTTCATAAATAGGAGTAGTACAATGCCTTCAATTATCAAAGACACAATAAAGTCTTCTATTATCATAGGTTTGGCATTGAAGGTATCACAATGTTTATGTTTCCTAACCATTCCAAACAACTTAAACTTAACATCACCATTACAGTTCTTCATCTTCCTTAATTTGTTATTCCTTCACATGGTAACAGAATCGTAGTGCTGACTCACATGGATCGAAAAGAAAAATGCTCCATCAAGGTAAGGTTGCATAACTCTAGCAATATATACTACTCCCTCCGTTCTTTTGATAATCATGGTACTTGGTCTTGTTTTTCGGAATCCATTGTGCCTCAGCCAATGATGGTGGATTTCAGCTTCATGTTCTTTTGCCATTCCAACTGCGCCAATATTCTTTGTACTTGTTTCTTTCTTAAGACCTTATCCAATTGTTGTATATATAGATAGGGCTTTTGTTCATTTGTAAACATTTTTTGTTGAAAAAATTGGGTTTTTCTCAATTTTAGAGCAACAATTTGAGTGGGTCCCAATGATAATATTTAATGGGATCATTGAACATTTTCATCACCAAAATATGGTGAGTGGAATGAGACACTGAATTGATCAAATCCAATTTTAAATGAATTGAAAAATGTCATTAAAGTTTATCACCTTGAATGAGTTATGTGCAACGATGACGGCTGCGAAGGAGCATTCTATCCGGGGAGACAGATGTCCCAAACACTACAAGCACCTTCTAGGGACGAAATATGTATTAAGGAGATTTGCAATTACTGCATACCTCGCTCCATAATTTTCAACTGATTTTTGATTTCAGTTTCATTTCAAATCTCCTCTCTATTTCTGTTTTATTTATTTAATTTCTTGATCTTCAAGTCTATCATCAAACACGTTAGAGAATTTTTTAAATCTTAAGACATAATTTCTTTGTTTGATTATTAACTTATTTTGTTTGAAACTTTCTGAAATTAAAGCTTCATAGGCTGAGATTCAAGAAGTTTCATCAAACAATGGTTGCAACTTTGACTGTTCCAGTTGTTATGATTGTACCCAGCCACAGTGCCTCATGCTCATCCCGTTAATGCACATGAGAAATTCGAAAATCAATGGCATTGAGGTCAAATGATGGAAGTTGAAAAAGTTGTTCTATTCGACAATTTTGAACTTGACCAATTTTCTCTTTGAAGAAGTCCAGTGATGGTTGAAGGAAGCAGTGATAAAAATACTTTCAATGCTATTTAAGAATAAAAACATCATGATTTCCTGTGCCGTAACTATATATTGAACGGACTGATTGATTCACTCTATAATGTGTAGACTCCATTCAAGACGGCAAAAGCGCTACGGGAGTCCCTTGAAAACAAATACAAGACTGAATATGCCGCTACGAAGAAATTTGTAGTTGTCAAATTCTTGGATTTCAAAAACTACTTAAAGCATAATCGCAAGGAAATGAGCATGGAAGATCTGATTGTGCTACATAGGATTGAGGAAGATAATCATGCATCTGAAAAGAAGACTGTTGCAACAAATTTGCAAGTGGAAAAAGTAACTATAGTTGAAGATTTAAAGCTTGGGTCTAACTCGAGGAACTCTAAGAAGAGGAAGCATTCGAGTACATCTTCTAGTTCAGGAACCAAGGAGAAAAGCAACAACAATATACGTTTCAAGGGGAATTTCTATGTTTGCAGCAAGCCTTGACATCGTGCTAAGGATTGTAGATACACATTGAGAAGAAGAACCCTCAATCTAACATGGACTGACCTCTCATATGATGTATCTCATATACACTTGTATACTATTGCAGAAGTTAGTTTGGCTACTATAATAGCCAAGGTTAGTGAGTGGACACTGGGGTCACTCGTGATATTTGTGCTTGTTGGTCTACAAATGGCTAAACTACATATAACAGATACTGAAATGAATTCCAATAGCGAGAAAGTCTAGGAGATAGGATTCAATCACTACTACCGATTATGCTTGTTCCCTTTTCTATTGATTATGTTCTTATGGTTGCCTGTTAAACAACCATGTATTGAATCTCCGGTAGGAAGATACACTGTTCGCTTCTCCGATATCGCTAGGCACTAAAGGTCACTAATCTATACAAGGGATAGAAACCCTTTAAGAGAGTAAGAACTAAGACAACTCTAATTTCTCTTACACACCGTTAAACACTATAAGATAGATTAGTGAATCGTGATTAAGCTATTATACGAAATCCTTTTAATGAAGTGAAATCATATAGTTCATCATCATTCTTTGAATTAGCATTTACAACTACTATTTGAAAGAACGCATACTAGAGCAATCACAATAGCAATAAGAACAATAATACAAATGAAAGTATTATTATCAAAGAATGAATCAAATAGTACGATCTACCTCCAACTCCTAGAAAGAAGTGTTTAGTTCATAGATAAGCCAAAGAATAACCCTAGATGTAATACGTAATGTGAGTGCCTCTCTTCCGTCTCTCAAAAAGTGAATAAAACTATGTTTAAACAGACTATCAAAAAGTCTTTACACTTAAGCCCAAAACCCTAGAAACAGCTAAAACAAGAAAATCCTCGTATTGCGCAGGCACAGGCATTCCAAGCTTGGGCACGACCGTGCCTAGCTCTTAGTCAAAAATCGTACACTTCTCGATGCTGCTTCTTGTTCTGAACCTTGATCTTCAGCCTTTTGCCAAAATAGCCCATTTTCTGTCCAAAACAGCTTATTTCTCTTACTTTGACGTATTTTTCTCGGAATTCCTAAAACATGCAAAACTCAACATACCAAGCATGAAATCATGTGTAATTACATCAAAATAATCATAGAAATAGCACTAAAACATAGGCATATTTGAGTGCTATCACAAGTTTTCACTCAACCACCGAGCTTCTTCAAAAGAAATTTCGAGGACGTGTGTTTCCCATTGATCATCCCAGATGCTTCTACCCAAGCGGTAAAGATGCACAATTTCATTAAGAGTTCCCAAGTACCGATGATGGTGGGGGTACAAGTGGTCGGCCCTCCCTACTAGATTCCGTCTCTTGAGGGAGAGGGCGCTTGAACATGTGGAAGTTTTCATCTATGGACTCCTCATGGGTGATCATTCTTAAGAATCTATCTTCTAGAAGCTGGAGAGCATTATCTTCGACCTTTTCCACCTAATCATTTTGGGTGGGGGGATTTATTTCTTCTCGACTGTGGAGTCCAATACTAACTTCCTTTTAAAGACTTCGATTAGTGAGACGTCATCAAAGATTTCTCATCCGAGGTATCTCTTTCCATCCTTCCCTACCCATATATGGCTCAGGGAATGGGAGATACATGATGTTTCCCCCTTCTTTAACATAATACCCATTGAAGGTCTTTTGGTATGAACGGACGGGGTAATCATACTCTTTTCCATCTTAGAGAAACTTTCTCTTCTTTCTTTCTTCACAAGCATGTCTAGCCATGTCAACAGAGGTGAATGCATACCCTAGCCTAAAAGGATACTAGGGCCTTTCCTCATCGATGGAAAACTTGGAGATCCCTTGATTGCCTTTTCCTAGGCCAAACCCCGGGAAGTATCTCACCTTCTTGAGCATATTCAGAGTGATCACAACTCCATATTTAGTCCAATGTGCCCCTATGATCTCAGTCTCTTTGTGTACTCGAGATTCAGTACTTGGGATTGGAGTGCAACTTGAAAGCCACTTAGGAACAAATCACCGACACCTTCATGTTGTATTCCTAGGAGGGGAACTTCACTTTCTTTTCCTTTGCCGATAAACTTTTCGGCCATAACGGTGACAATGCATCTATGGTGCGGGAACTTCACTATTTGATGTAGCATGGACGGAACTCCTTTCACCCCATGGATCCATGGCCTTCCCAGGACTAAGTTGAAAGTGGATACAATATCAATCATATGGAAGTCAACTTTCATTTGCACAACTCCAAAAGAGAGAGGCAAGCTTACAATCCCCAAAATGGTGTGAGCTGTGTTGTCGTAGGCTCTTATGGTCTGTCCACATGGTGTCAAGTTGATGATGCTGATTCCCAATTTTGTCAGAGTAGAAAGCGGGCACACATTGATTGACGAGCCGTTGTCGATTAGCACTTTCGGAATCCTAGTGCTTCCATAATCCACCGCTATATAGAGGGTATCAACATGCTCTTCTGCTTCCTTAGGGAGGTCCACTTCGGAGTATGTGATTAAATTGCCGAAGTGAATACTACCAATCATTTGCGTCAATTAATCTGACTGGGAAGTTTCAATTGGAATGATGGCTTGTGCTAACTTAGCGAGAGCATCCCTATGTTTATTGGATACACATAACAACCCCCAAATAGAGATATTTTCATTAGTCTTCTTCATTTGCAATAAGACTGGATCTTTGGGAGTAACATCCCTTTCGATAGCTTGAACGGGTGCTTCTTTTCGTGGGGTCGCCTCGTTTTCTAGAGTGGGGTGATAAGTCCTTCATTACCACGTGAGGTGATTGATGTTATATATTGTCCTCGGTGACCTTTCTCCCTAGCAGGGACTCCCACGTGATCATGTTGCATTCAAAGAGCAGACTCCCTTTTTCTTCTTCCTTTGTGGGGGTGAGAAAGGATGAGAGAGGAGGTGTCATATTGGTGATGGCTGTCAATGTCTTGCTTTCTTTACTCTTTTCTCCTTCGAGCATGTTGACTTGCTTAGTAGGCAACGGGTTATTTACCACGTGCGGAGAGTTAGCCCCAGGTTTGATTCCCTTTTTTAGCACTCGCTTTACGATGAAATCTTGCAATTGGCTTCTCAAGATGTAGCATTCCTTGGTAATATGGCTCGAGTAGTTGTGATAATCACAGAACTTCCCATGATCCCAATTTGCAGGCTGAGGGAGCGTCATTGGCTTCCAATCTTTCAATGGCTTCATGGTTCCTTTTTCCCTTAGCAATCTTAAGATATTCTACTGAGTGTCGAGGAGAACATCATATTTATTCGGTGGACGAGCATCCTTCTTGTACCTTTACCCTTCATTTTTCCCTTCCCCAACCACATTGACGTAGGTGGACGAACTTTGGACCTTTTGAGGAGCCATGTTATGTTACTCACGGCATAAGAAGGAGGATTGTCATAGCTAGCTTTGGCGGCACTTCCGCTTGCATTGATGCGGTAGCGGTAGGAACTCCCATTGGCAGGAGTGTCATCTTTCATGGTTCCGAGCCTCAAGCATTCCTAGATCCTTAGATCGACTGCCATCAATGTGTCGAAGCTGGAGTAGCCTCCATAAATCATTTTATGGAAGTAAAAAGGTTTCAAATTATTGAGGAACATATCCACCTCCTCGTCTTTGGTGGGCCATTCGAGTGTCTGAGCTACCTTATCTTTCCATCTTTTGACGAAGTCGGTAAAGCATTCCCCCTCCTTCATGCAGAAATTCTTGAGCTCTTTCTTGTCGTTCCCCTTCTTGGTATTGTCGGCATACCTCTTTTGGAACAACTAGGACACCTTTTTCCAATTGATTAGGGTAGAGGTTTCCAACGTCATAATCCACTCTTGGGCGGATCCTTCCAAGGTGAGTGGGAAGTTGGTGGCCATCATTTGCAATGTAGCACCTCGCATTTTCATGGCTAAGGTGTATGACTTCAAATGAGATATAGGGCAACTGGTACCATTGAACCTCTTTAACTCGGGCATTTTGAATTTATGAGGGAGTGCTACCATGTCTTGGAAGTCCAAAGCTTAGAGTTTCATGCCATCTTTATTCTTGAACTTCAAGAGCATGTCACATAATTCTTTGACTTCTTTCTCGACCGGAGTCAACGTGACTTGAGGAACCATACTTGGGAAGACTTGCGGGCATCATGCTCGGATTAGCACCCCAACTGTTAGTAATCCAATGTAAGAGCAATATGAAGTGAATAATGATTTCCACTTTCAAAGAAAACCTCTAAGATAATAGAGGGAGGCTAAACTGTGCAGGCAGTTGAGCCGTCTAAACAGTGGAACCATTCATATTCCTAAAACTGTTCGAACCGTTGCAACCCTTCAAATTCCTAAAATCAAACCACGGCCGTTTTCATTTATTTTATGAATCGGTGAGAGGAAACATTGGGCTTCTCAAGGAAGTTAAAGCCCTAAGTGCCACGTGGATCCTATAAGACTTGGAAAGTAACTGCTTACACTATTAAAATTAAACACATGCGTTTCTTAAAAGCGCCCACACAAAACCATTTACCCGCCCCCGCTTTTTAATAAATTGGTTTTGACTTTTATGACATTTAATAACAAAGTACAAAATCATTATAACTCTTTTCAAATATACTATAACGTTTAACAAACTAATTTGGGGAACATGAAAATAAACACGCCGTGTTCTTCGTTAATGATCGACGGTTAACATTAGCACCCAAGAACAATCATTACAATGACAATGTTTGTACAAACCATCTAATATACTAATCATTACCATTAGTACAATTTTCTTGAAAGCTTCCAACACTTTCAACCTAAAATCATCTAATACCCGCAGAATATTCAACACATTACAAGGCATACGAGTTTGTTCAAAAGGCGAAAACATTCCAACACAGTTCAACACAATTCATCGATCCCTCTACATGTATTAGAGGGTGGGAATTCGGGAGAAAGTTGAATAGGAAATTGACGGAGCTGAAGACGAGGAATGAAGATATGGAAAACAAGGAACAGAGAATTGGAGAGGATGAATTAAGTATTAGTGCAAAAACATCAAGGCTTCTTTAGGTCAGAAAATAACCTAATTAAAAATAAAATTGGCTTGGTAATCGTTTCATTATTTCTTTAGTGGCTCTATAGTCCAAAACTAGCACAAAATTGGATGTAATTTCCTTGAAAAATGACTTATTTTAACCCATGATTGTATAGTTCCATCTATCAGATGGGTTTTAGTTTTGTATGTAATGATTTGATTTCACTTCTGTTATTACCTTGGTCTTTAGAAAACTTAAGAGTCAGATTGTTTAATGTCGTAGCTGCTTTGTCCTTGTGCCTTTATGGTACAATTGTGTTCCCTCATAACTCTATTTTCTGGTGGGTGTGTTTGGGAATAATTGACTGTGTTTGCGACAAGGTCACGTGTATATATAGGATACCATCTTTTCTTTATTTCATGTAGTTTTATCAATGGCAAACAAGCACAAGTGCCAAGATCCTACATCTGGGTCTGAAGATGAGTGGTCGAATGTTAGTGACGATGAGAAGAAGTTGCACCTAGATGGTTTCCTGACTGATCTCTTTGTACGCAGAATTATTGTGAACTACACCCCAAATACACAACCAATGGAAAAGAACCTCTTGTGTTCTTCCCCCCCCCCCTTATCACACCCATAAGAAGCAACATTGGCGCAACTACAACTCCACTATTGAGCATGCCGATATAGTTACAAGCTTCGTCCAACTCTACACTACCACATAAAGGATTCAACATAGGGCCCTGGCAATATACTGTTGTCTGAATCGGAATTTGCCGCGTGGATTGAGTGGCAAAGGCAGCGAAGCAAATTCTACCGACAGTGGGGAGCGTGGCGAGAACAGTAAGTCGGGAGGTAGCCGTGGGCAGGGCAGTGTTGGTGATGCTTAACTTTTTCAAATTTGTATGTATCTGTAGTTCATTGTTTATGCTTTGTCGTTTTTCCCCAAGCATTGTAAAAGTCGTTCTTTAATGTTAAGTTCCTGATTTTAATTTAAAACAGTCGTTTTTACTTAGAAAATGGACATGTTAGCTCGGAGATACCCAAACAGGGGCGTGTACCCAATGGATAAGTCTTCCACCCACCCATTTACTCCTTTATCCAAAAATTTCACTTTCATCATATCTTAACTCAGATTTCCATTGCCACTCTCGTGTGCCCAAAAATGACACAAAAGTGATTCTGATTCATCTTCATATGAACAAGTATATGACGAGTTGAGCGAATGAGAGAGTTTACAATTTTTTGCTTCCTTCTCTCAAATGTTTTTCGTGACCTAGTCTTAAAATGACAATAATTCAAACCCAGATTCTCTTTTATAAAATGACAAAACAACAAGGACTATAAACAATCATACTATAACTTTTATTTCTATAGAGAGAAAAAATTTAGATGTGCAATTGATGGGACTAGACACACACACACACATGCAAAAACTGAGAGATAATAGACCTTATTTGTACAAACCTAACATACCTAAGCAGACATCACATTGAGAGTCTTTCCTGTCAATGTTGAGTGACCAACTCCAAAAAATTGTTGTTTACTCTGTTGTTACTTACTTACAAATTGATGCACCAAACTTCTTAGGAATTCAAGCCTCTCATTTTGAGGGCTTTTGATAATTGAAGAAGAAAGTTTGTTACGCCAGACATCCGATTTAAATGTTTTTATGACACTAGCACAGTGTTTTTGCGTTAACAATTTCGTCATTACCATTAAAATTAATACTCACAATCAAACCCATTGGTTTGTTTGGGAGCCCACTTTGAATACTCCACTTTGTAATTTTGAAAGAATTTGCTAAATTCAGGATCCACAATTTCTCCAAAAGCTTGCCCCATATAGCCACGCTTCTTGTAATCATACAAGTATATCAATTAGAACAAAAAAATAGCACAAATATCAATTCAAATAAAAGGGTGGGAATCTTATAGTTTGAAGAAATCAAACTTATCAATTCACTCACTTTATTTGTTCGTTCAGTCTTTTTCTGTGGTCGGTAGAAGGTATCAAAAACTTCTATTCCAAGTTCATCAACATGTGCAATTGCCAAGTACCAATAGCTTTTTATTTCATTCGTGGGAATATAAATTTGAAATTATTAGG
>JAOTQG010138423.1:0-19652 GCA_025631175.1 Iris virginica
TGTTCTAGTATTTATCACCTAATTAATCTTAAATAATTATTAGGTATTTAATATTAGTCTTTACATATTCATCTAGTACATATATACATTTATATACTTCTAGTATAATTAATCTAAAGATAACCTAAAATTTAACCTAGTATTTAGACATCTAGTGGGAGAACATGAATAGACAAAGTAATTAAATGCCACATGCACCACAAAGAAAGATTGATCTTAAGTTTCATACGTGGCAAGCCTAGAGTCCTTTTCACCAATTTTAAATATCTACGGAGTAGGATTTTAAACCTTTGAATATAAGTAGCAATACAAAGTCGAGTTTCTTGTTGGTCCCAAATAAGGGTGGTAATTTGGGTACTATAGGTTGGCTTTAATAAATCTTTAACTCAATAGCTCATTTGATTTTATTGAATTTATTCAATAATTATTTGGATCAATTTAATTTTTAATTAATCATGTAAATTATCCATGATAAGTCATTATCACTAATTCAATCATTTACTTAAATTAAAATGTTGTAAAATATAAATACACATCTTCACTCTCATCTTTACTACCACTAGCACCATTAGTTCCACCACCACCATCATCACAACCTCCACTACCACCGTCGTTATCACCACCACCACCACCTTCACTACCTCCACCTCCATCACCTAAAGGTATGGTGGTGGTTGCGGCGACGACGGTGGTGGTAGAGGTGGTGGTGCTAGTGGCGACGATGGAGGTAATGGTGGTGGCAGCGATGGTGGTGGTGGTTCTAATGGTAGAGAAGGTGGTGGAAGTTGCGATGGCCATGACGGTAGTGGTGGTCGCAATAGCGACAATGGTGGTGACAGTGGTGATGGAAGTAGTTGCGGAGATGGTGATGGCGGTAGTGGTAGTGGTGATTGCGATGGGGGTGATGGAGATGGAGATAGAGGTAGTGGTGATGGGTATTTTATGTAACCATTGGGTTTATTGGACCAACACCTAATACCTATTGAGTTTAATTGGGTTTCTGTCATGAGTTTATATTTAGTGGGCTTGGATTGGGTTAATGAGTTTGAGTTTAAAATTGTCACCCCTAGTCTCAAAAAATTTAAAAGTAGATAAGGAGTTAATAGTCTATTTAAAATACATTTTGAAAGGTTCAAAATTTATTATCTTAAGACAAGGGTAGACATAGTGATTTTAACTTTAAAATGAAAACCTTTGGGGAGGTTTCTCATGACAGTGAATTAAGGAAATTGGTCGTGTCACGTTCTCAATTCAGATCCTCAAATAAAATCCCAAATTGTAAGGTGACACCATATACAATCAAAACTAAATTTGTTTAAAACGGACGTGCAAAACCTCCTCTCGTATGAAACAAAATAATATGTCGAAATTTATCAAGCACAAGATGTGATGAACCTTAAACCAACTATGATTACATAACATTTTACCAAATCAAAATACTAGCAAGATTCACTTGTTACAGTTCACAATATATATACATAAGTTCTGGTTTAAACATTACAACCCAAAATAAACAAACACACTATATACAATAATATGAATCTACCCTAAATCTCACATGAGTGCTCCACGAGCTTTTCATCACACAATCCCTTGTTGGAGTTATGCCCTAGAGACAATCATTATTTAGTATCATGACATTATTTATATATATTTATTTATATATTAGGCATATCTTTATTATGACAAATAATAGATGATTATTCAATAATAAAGTCCTTTGAATAAATTGTTATTCATAAATTACCATAATCAAGTATTATCACCAATAAGGGCAGTGATAATGCAATCAAGATTAGCATGTACATGAATTGATATGTTGATATATATATCTAGACATGGGTACAACATTAAGGGTAATGGTGTACTGGTTGACCCGCCATGAGAATGCTCGTGGATCGTTACGTGAGTGTCATATATAAGTGATGCTCATAGTGACAATGGTGAGTTTAATCCTTCAACTTGAAGTCACTACATGATTTTAGATGAGAAGTCGTATACTTTAATGCTGGTTAAAGCTTGTCCGACAACAGGAGAGTGATAATACCAATTATTGGGTATGCCACAAATCATGCTGAGATATGTGAGTGATGTAGACGGGATTTGTTCCTCCTATGTAATGGGAGTATAATATCCATGGGCCCCTTGATGAGTAAGACTTGAGTAAATGCATGGCCGTGCTTGAATAAGACAATATATGATATTGTGCTCATTCGCTTATCAAGTTTACTTGGAGATCAAGAAACCTAAATTAAATTATAACAAAGATGACACGTTCCATGACTTGTGTTTAATTGAATATTAGAACAAAATGATTAATTCAATTTAGTCACAAGTTTTTAGTTGTTTTTAGTCCACTGATAACTCTAATTATCTGGGTGACGATGACGTGCTGCTAGGTACAAATCATTATTTATGTTAATAAATATGATTTATTAATATCCAGCTTAATTACGGGTCATTTGAGTCACACGCAATGAGCATGAAACGAATTAGATATGAATTGGACCTTCTGGGCCTAAGTTTGATTTTAAGGGGCCTAAAGTGCAAAAGAAATAAAGTTGAAAACCCTAGGGAGTACTCCCTAGGGTGGTCGACCGCTATAAAGGGTTAAGAACCCCTATGAGCTTTTCTCTTGTGGGTGTGCCTCATTTTCATATTTTAGAGATAATTGTTCTTCCAAAAATTCATCTAATTCATAATCCATATTGAAGAAGGTTTCTTGACGGTCAAGATCTTCAAGGTCTTTGTTAATTGCTAGCACAAATTAACAAGAGGTTGATTCATGGATTGTTCGCGTGAATACCATTGAGGATAGTGAGAGAAATCTTTGTGAATCTGCAGTGGATCTAGAAGCGTTCCTGAAAAATCGATTAAACCGTTCGTTCCGTAATTCAAAGGTAATTCTCTTAACACGAATTATGTTCATTCGCATGGATTCCTAGAAGAATTTGGGGATTTAGTTTTTTGTTTTCCGTTGCGTTGGTTCCCCAAATACCTAACATCCCTAATGTGCAATTTCATAATCTGTAAGGAAAACAATATGGAACGAGATGAGTCTAAATAACTCAGCAAGCTATCAAGCTGTAAATAAATAGAAGTATGCATATGAGCGTAATTACACATTAAGATAAACATGTCAAATATTTAGTAAGTACTCTAGAAGGTAATGAAAGCATATGAGCAAGAAGATCAAAGGGTAAAAAAAACACCCGAACAGATAAAAATTCAGACATGTACCAAAGGATATATAGTTAAAGTACACCTCAACGCACTTCATAACACCAATCTATATAACCTGTAGATAATGAGCTTTCGTTGATGCATATTGCAGCCTGACTCAATGAATCCACAAGCGGAATAAAATAACAACGAGTCATGACATATTATCCGCCGGAGTTTATCACCCATGGAAACATTCATGGTGGGCGTGCTAACCCCGACCAAGGAGTAGTCGTAAGGTCTAATCGAACCCCAGCTAGCACTAGTCACAAGTGCATGCTAATTAGTGTCAATTATACTCTTGGTGAGCACGTGCTAAGTAAACAATCACACATATCAATCAGTTTAGTAATTCCATCTCATAATCCATCTTAATCGAGTATAAATAATTTCGATTGTATATTGAAAGTAACAAGTACTTCAAACAGTTTCTAATTTATACATGAGAAGTAAGTAACAGGAAAGCAGACAAACAATTTGGTAACTTACTTTAAGAGAACAAAGCACATAAAAATGTTTTTCCGCCTTCCTAACCAACCCTTAGCACAAAATGATCAATCAAGCAATTTTTTTGTAGATTTCTTACATGAAACCTAGAATGACACAAAATCCATACTATAGTATATGAAAGTAAACTAAAAGGGCTTTGGAGATGCCATTTATCTATTATGGACACTTGGCATCTTGAGAGTCTTTGGGCAATTTAATGTTTGAAGGTTACCATTAGAATAGTTAATTAGATTAAATATTTAGATGGTCTCTAAATTAGTACATTTCATTATATATATTATCTTATACCATAGATTAATACACTAGAACTAAAACAATAATCTAAAGCTTTAGCTAAAGCCTTCTTCTAATATAATGGGGAGGTGAAAGGTCTTTTGGATGTTTTATAACCACCCTTAGCCCCAAGTCTACACCCCTCCGCATGGAGAAGTATAGCCTTACCGATAGTCATGTTAGGTAGGGAGGATATCACGTTTCACACATTGCATGGTTTACTGCTGCAATGTTTTGGGTTATTCATGTACATGTTGAAATACCTCTTCAACTTCCTAGGTTAGTTTTTTGCTAGAGTTTTGAAATTACATATAGTCATGTTGGGTTTAAGGTTTATGGTGTTATATATGCAATCTGATTAGGGGGTGATATCATATGTGCTAATTTACAAATTCTGCTTTGGAGGCTATTTTGGTGTATGCATTATTTTTATTCTGACTCAACTGATTTCTCTTCTGCAGATATTTAGATTTACATATATTCTTATCTAAATTTACGTTCCTTATATTTTGTTCATTTTTTCAGTCCTAATCTGCTTTTCTGTTTCTGTCAAGTATTGTCTTAGATTTCTCTTCTTTGACTTTGAATGTTTACCTTTATGTTTTCTTCATGTTTTAAAAATAACTTTTGTTTTTTCAGAATTTATGGTCACGTGGAAGTGCTACTTTAATGCCTTTAATTTCCACCACTGATTTATATAAAAGTTCTTCTTCTTCTTTTCTTCAAGAATCAATGGAAGCTACCTTTGTTTCTTGGGGTTTAGCTTTGCTTCATCTTTTACTCTTGAACATTATTTTATTCTAAGAATTTTTTTTAAAATTTTAATCCAGATTTTATATACTTAGTTTTGAGCTTCATATTTATATGAATTTTAATAACCAATGCTTTTTTAAATTTTAGTCTTGATTCGAGTTTTTCAATTATGAGCACTTTAAAGTAATTTTGTTTAATCTTTTTTGTTTTTTGTCTTACTGTTGTTTCAATTTTGATAATTTGCTTTTTGAATATGATGTTTTAGTCTAGACTTTTGAATTTGTGATATTGATTAAATTTGATTTTGGTTTAGGATCATTTTGGGTTGATTTTATTTTTTTTATTTTTTCATTATTTCGATTATCTTTTGTTTGATTTTGGATACAACTGTGAATTTGTTTCTGAAATGGATTCAATTTCTAATTTTTATGGTCTTGATCAATTTAATTTGATTTTTTGCTCTTAGTTATAATTGTAATTTTAATCAATTTGTTTTTCATTTGCTTTTATTTCAATCGATGGAGAAAATTAATTTTTTCTTTTTTATTTCTCCATGTTACCTATAAATCTGAATTTATATATTTTAAATTAACTTTTAAAAAATCGAACAGTCAAATGTACAGACGTTACTATTTCAAAATTCATGTATTTGAACCTTTTGATTCTTGCCCATTAAATGACTTATATTAATAATAAATTTATAATAATGACAATTAATACGTTTTTGACCATTAATACGTTTAATTTGACCTTTAAATGAATTAATAATATATGTTAAATGATAAACATCGATAATATATATGCATAGTATATTTTTAAGTAGTTATTCATTATATCTTTCTTTTTAAAGCTTGAGATTATCATAGGATTTAAAATTCTATATATGTCATGCCATATATACTCCCAGTAATTTTAAACCTATTTTAATGAGATGTAACTCTCTATTTGATATGAAGTATTGTAAATATAATTATATTTACTACAAGGTACACAACCTTCAATAAACTTAAATTTAAGATTAGTCTTACAAAAAACATTCTTAGATATATACTAATATTTTATTATATAGTATATAATTACACGCTAATATGATAAACTAAAATTGACAAAAAAAATTACAATAATATTAAGGGAGCTCTATTTTATAGTGAGTTAAATAAAAGATAAAAATTTTTTTTTAATTTTAAAATAATACATACAATTTCACCATTTTTATAAATTAATTTTGATAACATTCCGTGCGTAACACGGGTTAAATTCTAGTATAAGCATTTAAGCCGATCAATCTCAAAACAAGGTTTTAGATGCTTAACGAAATCCTAACAAGCATTTAACAATGTTTAACAGATGCTAAATGCTCATTAATTAGCTAGTGCCATTTTAACTAATGGACTCGAAGTCCATTTAGATTCTTTAAAAAACAAATGAACTCCTTCGATCTCTTAGCATTCACCCCTCGGCCTCCCGTTGTCACAATAACAAACGAGGAGTAATTTGTGCCGCCACTTAAAAATTTAAAATAAAACAAAAAAATGGTCATTTATAGTTTTTAAATAGAAAAGTGAAAAATGAATCAAACAATCCAATTAGGACTACTAGTCACTTAGATCTGAATGAAGGAAGCATTTCTTATTACATAAACAAAGAAATAATATTATTGAAAGAAATTAATTAAGATATATTTATTAAATACAAATTTGTATATCTATCACTAATGTTAAGACCTAATTGTGAAAGAAATGTTAAATTAACAACAACAACAACAAATTATTCTTGATCTCAATCATAAAATTGAAAAGGAAAAAAAGTAAAATGAGTAAAGTCAAAACAAGAATGGAGTGGAGAGCATGTGTTTCATATTTTTTGAATCTATTTTTGTTAGTTTATTTTAATATTTGATTTAAATGAAAAAAGAAGAAAAACAAACTCATATTATTATTTATTAATATTTAATATTTTATAACTATTTATATTAATTATTTTTAACCTCTTCACGATTTATATTATAATTTGGCTTTTATCTTTTTTGCTATGTACTAATATATTGTTTTTATAATCATTTATGCTAACTATTATAATTAAATCATGATGTTATTAAATTATAGAAAAGAACACGAACGAATTTATTTTTGATGAATTATAATTATAATAACCATGTTACCATATAAGAAATAGGAATTTGGATAAAAGGGTAGATATTATATAATTTCCTAATTACGAGGGAGGCATTTGAACTTCGTCAAACCACAGGGGGCAATGATGCAAATTACCCTACAAACGAGTGCCAAAACCAAAAAGGGGCCTAAACATTTGCGTACCACATTCTGTCACTCCCTCTAGCTGGATTCAAAATGCCGTTATCCACTTCCCTAACTGCCTTTAGGGTTCCAGTTGCAACCCATGTTCATTCCCAGCGCAAGGTATGCCCCCTTCAATTCTAATTCAATTATCACTATTTCCAATTTTAAGTCCATCCTCTTCAGTTTATCCTACCTGCTAATTGCCCAGTATCTTCCTGTTTGGTTCAGAGAAAGTACTGAATTTATTTTTTTGGGGAACCTAAGAGATAGACATATACTTGGTTGCTGTCGATATTGTACATTCATTTCTCGCTCAATGATTTTAATAACTGGAAATGTCTGTTGCTTTATTGATCAGTTTATGCATTAATTGATGCAATTTGTAGGGTCTGAACTGCAGGGGCGTCCACATAAAAGGTAAAGGGAACTTCTTCTGCCAAAGAATGGGCAATGGCAGGATTTCTAGAGATCTTGCACTTGCTTTTTGTTCGGTCTCTGGGGATACCGGTTCTTCAGCCCAATATGATGTGCCCTTTCCTAGTGATTATTCAGAACTTATTGATCAGGTGTGCTTTTACTGTTTTTGAGCGTTATATCTTTTCTCCAATCTTCAGTTTCACATATTTTCTTAAATAAAATTGCAATTTTGAGAACTAAATTGGCAATTTGTTTAATTAGATTCTAAAGCAATTATTGTAACCTGGAGATTTGGGTTTGACTAGAAGCAAAAAGGTTTATAAGTTTGCTGCATAGTGTTACTTTCATTGTAATACCTAACATAATAGTTCATTAGTGTGCGTTAACTCCAAGATGTCAAGTTCGAAAACTCAGATACACGAGTCTCGGATGAAACAAGTTTGTTTATGCAAGAACATATGGTAAACGCATCAAAATATTATTTGGGTGTCTCAATGAATTGATGTTTAATATGTAAAACACTTCAATGCAGAATAATGTGGCTATTATTAGGGAATGTCTTCTACCACCACAATGAATTGAAGTACAGTACATCATACTTAGCTGCAATAAGTACAGTTTGATTATGTAATTACTAGTTTACTACTACCTCGAGTAACACTCTTGATCATAGATGAACCAAATGAATTAATTTTCAGTATAGTTATTTATAATTATTAGGAGTTTTAGATATTAAATTAGTTCGATGATAATTTTAGAATGCTCCATTTTTGCTGTTTCTAGTCTCGCCAATTTTCCATACACAACTAGTTAGCTTTGGCAACCTCTGCTTGAATCGGTAAATCTGAAAACATCATATTACATCTTTTCCATTGATTCAATGGAATGTTCATGCATATTGAACCATAACGGTAGAGACATTGGAGGAGAAATCGTCTGATTTGCATAGATTGTTCAAACCCGTCTTAGAGCATTTTTAAGAGCTTTTTGTTCTCTGGTTTTGTTCCGAATATGCTTCGGCTCGAGGGTTGATGGCGTTGTCCTTTAGGAGTGTGGCACAATTGCCGAAGCTTCCTCTTCAGGAAGGAAGCTAGGAAATAATGGTGTCTTAATTCAAGTGGAGGGGGGGGGGTGCGGCATAGAGAAGCGTTTAAAATTCCTTAGATGCTCTTTGGTAGGGAAGTTCGATAGACATGTGGGATTGGAATTGGAGATTGTTTCATGGGCTACAAAAGCTTGGAACACAACGATACCTGTTTTGGTACGACGACTACTGGAATTCAAGTTATTGTTCATTCTACCATCTCCGCAAGAAGTTGATCGTGTTTATAAGAGTTGTATCAAGCGCAAGGAAGGTGTCCCGTTATCTGTTCACGTTTCGGTGGCGTCGAGAATCATGGATTATCGTCAAAGGGTTGCCACTTCATCTTTGGTGTTCAAGTGTCTTTAAAGACATTGGGGACATTTGTGGTGACTTCGTGGAGATGGATAATAACTGGGGCTGATCGTGGGAATTTGTCCGCATCCAAATCATGTCAGACGGCCATGTTCCACCAGTAGTGGAGGTAGATTCTTGAACAACAATGTAGAGGGTTCAAGTGATCGTAGATATGCCTATAATAATGTTTGATCATAGAACTTATCGTCTTGGTAAGTAGTCGGTTACTTGAGAAAATCTGAGGTCACAGGTGCTTGAAAAATCTGAGGCCACAGGTGCACCGCTAGGATGGTGGAGGAGGATAGCAGAAGGAAGGCGGAGCAGGGTAGGAAATGTGAAGAGGAAATCTTGAATTCCCACTGCAAGATTCGTGGGATCAAAGATAAGAAAAAATGCGTAACTGATGGAAGCGATTTCATATCGCGGGAGAATTGGAGTATCCCAACCCAAAAGAAATCCTTCTGTTACAACGCTATGAGAAAGCCAAAGGCAGGAGAAAAGGTTAGGAAGAATGGGCTTTAGATCAGGTTTTAAGAGTGGGCTGAGGGGCAAGAAGCTGTCGGCTTTTAGGAGGTTGGGTCCTAGGCCCAATCGATTTATAAAGAACGGTGCTAAATGCCGCCCCTATCCCATTTAACCAAAAATACCCCTCTGCCGCCTGCCGCTCCATAGCCATGGGTTTCCCTGGCCTACCCGAAGAAGTCGAGCCCTCGATGCTCGAATCCCAAGATTTCTTGCTGAAGTTCCACCATGCGCTTCTGGAGCTCCATCTCGAAGAAGGCGCTCTTGTTTGCCCCGAGACTGACTGCTGGTTCCCTGTTCAAATGTGTATCCCTAATATGCTTCTCTAAGTTGCACGAGGTTCAGGGTTTTTCGGTAATTTGGTTTAATGTGGTGTGTGGTGTGAAAAATTGGGTATGTGGATTCTTATGGTTTGAATTAAGGTTATTAATGGAAGAATACATTGTTCGTATTAAGTTTTGCTTAATTTTCTGCGTTGTCTTTTTCGTTTATGATTTGAATGTTGGTTTTGCTTGGATTTTTGAATGCGCATTGAATTTTGATGATATAGTCGTATAGCTTGATTGGAATATAAACATGATAGTACTTGGAAATCTTGTGTGCGTAAATTCAATTAGGTGTGATCCTCGAGCTCTTCCATTCTCTAGCCCACCAACTGTCAAGATTGTTCCTACTTTCTACCAAAAGAGAGAGACAGACAGAGAAGTGCATGGGAGATTTGGGATTTTTTTGAGTAGGGTATTTTTGGTAATAGTGGCTACGAGATATGTGGGGCGGCATTTAGCAACCCAGTCTATAAAGTGGGAATTAAATCAGTTGTTGCTAGATTAGGCCGATACCTTATTGGGCTGAGGAAAGAAAATCAAGTATGTCTGTTTCAGAAAAAGGGGGGTCGCTGGATGTGGGCTGTCCTTTACGTCTCTGGTCAGGTCTCGGGTCTTCTTCAATACGGCCTCCGATTGATGCTAAATTTGGTTCTAAATCGAGGGAAGTGACTCTGAGACTAGAGGCCGCTGCTCCTCACTTTTTGACGACAGCAACCTGCGATCGGAGCAGCTCCAGACAAGAACAATAGCGCCGATTATTGGCAGTGCTTGGGCCACAGGCTGTCGGCAGAGTAAAGAAATCTGCTGCGAGGCTATTGATGCTTGATTTGGTTCTAAATCGAGGGACGTAACTCGGGTACTAGTGGCGACTTCTTCTCATCCGGGTTTCAAAGAATTAGTGGGTAATTAGTGGGAGGAGTGTGTGATTTAGCGTGGAGAGGTTATGTTTTGACGTGCAAGTTGAGATTCTTGAAGGAGAAGCTAAAGATTTGGATTATGGAGGTGTTTGGGGATATTAGGGTACGTAAGGGAGATCTTATTAGGGACGTGGAGGAGTTGGATAGGCCAGAAGAACTAGGCGTTTGTCGTATGATAAATTGAATAGGCGGTCTAGACAAATCGAGGAGTTCAAGGATATTCTACTTAAAGAAGATGATAGTTGGCGTTAATAGGCTTGAATGAAATGGATCAAGGAAGCGAATTGCATTTCCAAGTTGTTTCAAAAGGGTGGCTACACGATAGCGTAGACGGGGTAACATCAAGGAGATTGAGATGGAAGATGGCGCTGTTGTTAGAGATGTGTGGATAATTGCTAAGGAGATTTCTGATTTTTAAGAGAACTTATATTCTCAGAATATTGTTACTCGACCAATGTTTAAGGGGGGTGGATTGGATTCCTATTTGGGAGGAGAAGGCAGAGGGGTTAGTGAGACCGTTTGAGGAGGCTGAGATTTGGTGAGCCATTTCGAATTTAGCAGGCGGCGGCCAAATGGGTTTACTATGACTTTTTTCTCATTCATGTTTGGACATCGTGAAGAGTGATAGTCTTAGAGTGATGACTGAGTTCTATGCTAACGGGGTTACGTGCCAAGTATCAATTCCAAGTTCATAGTCCTCATTCCTAAAAAGGAGAGTTCTCGTAGATTAAGGATTTTCGGCCCATTACCCTTGTGACTAGCATTTACAAGATTATTACTAAGTTACTCAGCATCAGACTTGGAGAGGTATTGGGTGATACCATCTCCGAAGCTCAATGTGCTTTTGTTAAGGGTCGTCATTGATGGTGCTTTAGTGGCTAATGTTGTTTTATATCTTAGAAGAAGGGGCTTGGAAGGGCTTATTCTTCAGTTGGATTTTGAGAAGGGGTATTCGCGGGTTAATTGGCGTTTCCTTGATCTAGTAATGGATAGGAAATGTTTCAGCTCTAGATGGTGTAGAAGGATCAAAGGGAGTCTTTCCTCTTCCTTGTTCTCTATTATGGTTAATGCGGAGCCAAAGGAATGGTTTCGTGCTTCAAGAGGACTTCATTGGGGGATTTGATGTCTCATTTTCTTTTCTCGCTAGTTGTTGATGGTCTTAGCATGTTGCTCTTGAGGAGTGAAGCGAGAGGTGTTTTAGAGGGTTGTTCGGTAGGAAATGACGGGATGAAGGTCTCTTACCTTCAATATACAGACTGTACTATGCTATTTTTGTCCGCTGTGCGTGGTAGATTTGCGAACGTCCTCGTCATTCTTCAACTCTTTGAGATTGCGTAGGCCTTAAAATCAATTTAAGCAAGCGTGGTTTAGCAGGAACAAATGTTGAACCTTCGATTTTAAGTTTGTATGCTAATTGTTTGAGTTGATGGTTATATGAAGTGTCTTTTTCCTATCTTGGACTTCCTTTAGGTGAAAATTCTAGGGCGACTAGGTTAGGGGATTCGGTTATTGACAAGGCATCTAAGTGGCTAGGTGGGTGGTAGACTGGTAGGGCAAATATTTTTCTTTAGGGGGAAGAGTTACTCTTGAGTCATGTTTGTCTAGTTTGTCCCTACTTAAGCTATCCACGGGGGTAGCAGATCGTATAAAGGGGATCATGTGTTGGTTTTTGTGGTGTGGAACTAGCGAAGGGAGTAAGAATCATTTGGAAGCGAGGGGAATTAGGATCATTTGGTGGCTTCGAAGATGGTGAGCAGGACTAAGGAGGAGGAGGAGGGGGGGGGGTTAGGGCTCGGGAACTTGGCTATCAAAAATGTTTTTTTGATTGGCAAGTGATTATGACGTTTTTTGCTGGAGCATTGTCTCTAGCATAGAGTTATTCGGAGCAAGTTTGATATTAACCATAATGGTGGGATGCATCCAAGAGTTTTTCTATCACGTGTACTTGTCCCTGGATGTTCAATTCTAGTTGTTTTCACATCTTCTATCTTCATATCCTTTACGAGGTTGGCCTTGGAAGAATTCGGTATTGGGAGGATCATTGGGTAGGGAACTTTCCTCTTTAAGTTCTTTTTTACTTGGTTGTTTCGGCTTTCTAGTTTTTATGACGCTCCAATTGCTGCTTTTCTTGTTAGGGAGGGGGTTAGGTTACTTGAATTTTTTCACTTTGTGAGGAATCTTAGTGATAGAGAATCCCCGTCGGTTGCAAAATTACTTCTTCTATTGTCTTCTTTTCGTCCTCCGGATCTTCAATCAAGATCGCTGAATTTGGGTTCATGAACAGTTGAGGTTTTTTCTGGTAAGTCTTTCACTAAAATGCATCGCCCAAATACACATCTTGACTTTCCTCTTTACAATTTCATTTGAAAGTTCAAGGTTCCGTTTACATGTAGTCTTTTGCTTGGTTAGTGGTCCTTTGGTTTCGGATTCAGATGCTTGGTCGATTGAATACTAATAATTGACCGCAAAGGAGACGTCCGAAGACATTTCTCTCCAGATTTGTTTGTTATATGTATGAGAGCTAGCGAGTCTCATGAGCATTTGTTGATGACATATGGCTTGGAGTGTTTTGGTGCAGGTTGTTTGGGGTATAAAGTACGATCTGCATGCCTCTCAGTGTGGAGGATTTTGTATGATTAGTCATTTGGGTTTTGATCGATCAGTGAATGCTTCTTTGTTATGGGGATGTGCCGTTTTCAGCCTGTTGTGCAATATTTGATTGAGAGGAATTCTCGAATTTCCAGAGATCGAGAACTATCGCTTTCGATTTTGTGGAAGAAAATCATTGTGGAGTCTTCTCCTTGGGCTAGGAGTTTTGGTGCTTTCTAGGGTGTCTTTGTGAAATTTGTCTATGTGAGATTTGTCTAGAGATTGGAGAGCTGCTATATAGTAATTTGTGTGGATTTGTTGTTTTTGTTTTTTGATGAACTTCTTGTTCGCCTTCTTTCTAACCTCTTTTCTCCATCAATGATATTCATTCTTTTATCGATTTTTTTTCTTTCTTTCTTTTGGTCGTAACTTGTGATACATATTTACTGATGAAAGGAAAGCAACTTTGATTATATTATCTACAGAAATAATGTGTGCTCTTGAGTAATATTCTCAATCCAATTAAGCATTTGGCTAGGACAAGTCCGTAGATCCTTATTTGCTGATCAGCAACTGTTTCCTGGCGGATGAATACCGAATCAGTCATATTGGTTATTTCTTTTAAGTATATCTCTTTCCCTGGTGCTGTCACAGTTGGCAGCCATATGTACGGGTGCGGGGTAAAGCTTGCAGTTACTTACACATCTCCAAGCTGTCTTAAGGTATAAAAGAAAAGGAGTACCAGGAAAGGGGGGAAATAGTGGAAGGAAATGAGGAGGGGAACAGAGGCTTGCGGGGTATTATTATTAAGCTTAAACACATATTCATGAGGTGCAAGGACGAAATCAGTTTTTCAACAGCAAGGCCAATCAGTTTCATTCATTCCTTCAGTGATTTTGGTGTATGAAAATCTTTTTGTCATTGCAACTATGCCACACTTGAAGCTGATGCATGTGGACTTGAAACTAGTGCAAGCTGGCTACCAACAATCCGATCAGCCTCCCTAATGAACTCTCTTATCTAGGCTTATAGCTATTTTAAGCTGTACACGATGAAAATGATAGGGGAACTGCATGCAAAAAAAATGCATATGACCTTTTAACGTTCTAGCTTTGAGATTTTTTAAGTATGACTTCAGCTTTCATTACATATCAAATTGTGCATATGCCCATTGGATGAATCAACAATCCTAACTACCCACTTTTGTCAAGGGGTGTCTGATGAATGCCCTCGTATCGAAGACACTTCTGAATGATCTATGATTGCTTTTTAGTTTTTCAGATGTCATTCTTTTATTTGGGGATTATTAGAATTTTAGTTATCATAGTCCAAGTAGGATTAGTATTAAAGTTCTATTTTAAATAGATTCCTAGTAGATGTAGGATTTCTTTTCCATATTGTTATTTCAATAATTAGCCCAAGTCCTAGTAGGTTGAGGATTTACTTCTGTCTTATAAATATCGATGTAACCTCCCATCGTTAATTCAGACTTGATTAATAAGATTTGAGTTTGGCTTCTGCCCTTGAGGCCTGCGGGCATGGCTGATCCCTTTCGAGGGTAAGGGTTTAGTCTCCTTCTTTCTCTCTTTCTCCCTCTTCTTCTATTTGCTGATCTATTTCTGCTTTTCTGTACCCTTCCGCCACTAGTTAGCCTTTCCAACTTGACAAGGACCCCTTGCTATTCATTTGGCAAGTCAGTTGGTCAAGCAGAAAGTATAAGGCTGCCACTATGAGATAATCATCTCAAGATTGACACTCTATTAGTTCTCCAGGCATCAAGTCCAGTTGTGTTTAATTCACACGATAATTAAGTGCTTGTTTCGTAAGCAAAATGTTCATCCAGTTTCATCCCACTATAGGTCAAATGTCATTCCGTGATAGTTCAAAACTGCATTGCGATTGATATACATACCAAATCAGTGCTAAGTTGTCAATCCCACTAATTTCCGTTGGACTCCTTGCATACCTACTTCTAAGGATACATAGTCAAAACGTGCCCCGTGCTAGCCATAGATTTACTTTGATCCATGAAAAACGGAATACAACACTGAGTATGTTCCCAATGTATCCAACCCTAGAACCAACATACAGTTTATTGTTGCTAAATCTAGTGTTGCCACAAATTTTCGAGTGATCCCATACAAATTTGGCTTTAGTCCTTGACATGAGTCGATTAGAGGTGTGAACTGAGTGCATGAAAAAGAAAAAACCTACATGGTTATATTTGTCAACCTTTAGTTTAGCACAATATACCAATCACATTTGCATATCTGAAATGGACCATCTTTTCCCAGTGGCCCCTTCCCCTCAGGAATTTCTTGAAGGAATTTTGCCATACGGGCACTTGAACAAATTTGAAACCCGAAAAGGGCTTACTGTAGTTCTGCATTCAGCTACTGGTAGATACTGGCATATTTTATTGTAATTTTTCTTGGTATTTGTTCTTCTTTTCCTCTTCAAAACATGAGTGTATATATGTAAATTTTGTGTTATTCCTCATTTCTTCTTTTGCAGTTATTACTTGGCTGATACTGAAAATTGGGCCTGTAATGACTAACAGGCTAAAGAAGCAACTGAATTGGCTTTAAAGGATAATAAGCAACTGATGGTGCGTTGAGATTAACTCCTTTTCTAGTTTAAGAATAGTAGATCAAAGTAGTATATCTAGAATTCCCATACAGTTTGTGCCCAACTAGTTTCTACCAACAGGAGATTGAATTTCCAACTGCTGGACTGGAATCAGTTCCAGGTTCATTCTTGTTGGCTTTGATCTTTGTAATGTTTCATATCATTTTTTACTTATTTCGTTTTCTTTCCCCTTCATTGTACTGTCTCTTGCTACATGACTTTGTTATATGCTTGCATTACGATTTGTCAGGTGATGGTGAAGGTGGTATAGAAATGACTGGAAGTATGCAATTGATGCGCAAGTTTTGTGACCTCCTTGTAAAACCAGAGAAAGTTACTCGGACAAGAATAGTATGTCTAGCTCTTTTGATTTTATAAACATATTTTCTTGACTGATCTCATATAAAGGAAAATCTCTATACAAATTGCATTAGTGGATCCAAACAATGGACATATGTAATGATCGACTTCGACAGATGGCTATTCGAGGTTTCCCTTGGTAAGTTGGTGTTCATCTTTGTACAAATGTACGCACATGGTAAAAGTTTGAAATTTCACATGGATTGAGAACTTAATAAAAAGGCCAAGATTTCTTCCGTATGTACATGAGTTTCATAACCTATTCTGCTCTGATTTCAGTAGCAAAATTCGTAACTTTGATTCTGATTATATTGTAGTTTCTACCATGTCTCATATATGTTCATGAACCTTTGCGTTGAAAATTTTCAGTTTTTCCCGGAGGCTAATGAAGTTCAGTTTGCACGGGAGTCAGTGTTTGGAGGAGCTTCGCTAAAGTTGGATTATCTGACAAAGCCATCATTCTTTCAAGACTTTGGCTTTGTGGAAAAAGTCAAAATGCTGGACCGGGTGAAAATAGAAGATGAGCTATTTGTAGTTGGTTATCCGTATTTCAATGTCGATGGTAGATGCAGGCTCTTCATGTTCCTTCTATATATCTATATATAGTTACAGCAGTCTTAACATCAATTATCTGTTGACACCCACTTTTATATTCAATTTTCTGTACCCAGAAATGCTTGTGGTGGAAGAGCTTTACAAAGAAGCTGTGGAGAATACAGAACGACAACTGATTATATTTAATGGGGAACTTGATCGTATCAGATCTGGCTGTATCCTTTCCCCTTGAAGTTGCATCATCAAATAATTTAGCAACTGCTCCTGATATCTATTGACTTCCGATGATTGTCCTTGAGATGTATTAGATTACCCATCTTTCTTCTATCCGA
Source organism: Iris virginica (assembly GCA_025631175.1). Lineage (NCBI taxonomy): Eukaryota > Viridiplantae > Streptophyta > Magnoliopsida > Asparagales > Iridaceae > Iris > Iris virginica. Next base: position 17,143 of record JAOTQG010138423.1, read on the forward strand.
AGCTAGCTGCACTTTCTAAGACACTCTTTCCCAAGATGGAGACTGTATATTACATTCACAATTTCAAAGGCCGCAGTGGTGGGACCCTTTTCAGGTTTGATGCTTATACTCTTCACTCTTCAGTCTTTTCCTACCTTAGGCAAGAATCAAAACCTTTGGTTTTGTTTGAATAGTTTACTGCACTTGGTGCAAAAACATTCTATGTGGGAAGTTTATGCCTGATCAACATGCTTTATCCAACTATGCACTTTCTTCTTTTTCATTCTTTTCCGGTTTCCATGTAAAATTCTGTCAGGAGTTACCCTGGTCCATGGAAGGTGCTTAGGAGAGTTGGAAGTAATTATGTTTGCATGCACCAGCAGGAAGTTATGCCTTCCCTTAAGGAGGTTGCCTTGGATATTCTTCCCTCTGCATGAATACCATTTGGTGAGGGACTTCGACTCATTTCCAGCTTTATTATATTTCTTTAATGCATTTACACGTGTTGGGACTAATTAGCTTTATATATCCATCCTGTAAACTCACTATTCCGAGTTCAAACCTTCAATTCCTTTCTGTTCAGACAAGACTTGTCTTTTTCGACGGTCCTTGGCTGACTAGCAAGAATGGTGGGGGCCTACTCTTATAGATTTTGCTCATTTTGACGCTGTAAATCCAGCAAGGTTGGCGATTGATGGGTCCTTGTCTGATACTTTGAAATTCTGGTTAGGAAGAATTTTAAGTCATAAAAATCATGTGAACTAATTCTATTCAATGTTTGGATGGAATTTGAATAGGAGGTTCTATGTACATCATGGTACTTATAGGAGTAGAGGAGGCACCTGCAGAAAAATATGATACATAGGCCATGCTGCTATCTGATAATGTAAAAAATCCCAAAAAAGAAAGGGGAAAAAAGACCAACTGCAACCAAAATCAGCTCTCTTCTTCTGTATATAACTGAAGTGCATAGTCTGCCATAACCAAACTCTCAAATTTCCTATTTGTCATGATGAACTGTTCTGTGGTTTTACCTTTTCCTACCCGACCAGGACGAAAAAACCCATAATAAATCACTCCATGTGACCATCCCGATCTAAGCCTAAGGATATTAATTTTTGGTGTTTGGTGAATTTTTTAAAATACGACTAAAGCGTAATACAATATTTATCCAAAAATCAATCAAGTCAACTCAACATTACTAGTTATCAATTAAAAAGCTTTTTCCAAACACAAATAAAAACCGAAAAAATTAACATAAGATCATGATCTATAAACACGAGTAATCACAAGTCACAACAACTGATAAAATTTCGATCAATCTTCAAAAGAATTCTGAATTTTGATTTTCACCGAGCAATTTATAGTTTCAGGGTTCATGTACGAAAAAATGATAGGAATAGCAAACTTGTGAAATTACAAATTTTAATCTTGTACATAAGTGGATCTCATGAAAAATGAATCAAGAAAAGGCAAAAAAAAAAAAGAAAGGAAAGGAAAGGAAAATTGATCGAGAGGTAGCAGTTATTCGAAAAATGCATCCGTACCAGTTACTTCCCCATATTAAATCGAACTCAGCGAGATCCGCTCGACAAACTTCTGGGTCCCACGCACAGTGACTTGATACAATCACCACCGTCTATTATCACAAACAAAACCCTGCGATCAATGCAACCATGGACCCCAACGCAAATCCATGCACGGGTCCCTTGATACCAACTGCCGCGGAGGCATCCGCCGAAGTGCCGCCGTCATCGGAGCTAGGACCATCGGACACCGGAGACTTCTTCTTACCTTTGGCCTTCGTCGGAGCCGGTGCCGGCGCTGGCGGAGCAAAAATACTCAACGGTAAAAGTACCTTATCCACCTGATACACAGCGAGGGATCCATCGGTGTAAATAGTGTTGGCCACCGTGGTATCGACAATGCCGGTCGAGATGTTTACTTGGTTTCCGGAGGTCGTTATGTTTAAGGGAAACTGACCACCGTTACTGTTCCCAGCTTGTGTCCTTAGCGGATTACTAACGGTTTGAAATTGTGATGTGGCAAGAAAAGATGGGACTACGTGGAACTGGACTAGTTGGACTTTTTGTTGGTCGGAGAGAGAGTTTAGGGTTCCGGCTTTGAGGCTGGAGAAGGCATTATCGGTTGGCGCAAACACGGTCAAGCCTTGGTTTGAGTTGTTGAGTTGGGTGTTGATTTGATCACCGACTTGAGTGATGCTCATGAGGCGGAGAAGGGTTGTGAATTGGCCGGCTTTTTCCAAGATTTGGGAGATGTTGGTGGGACCGGGGGGAGCTGGGGGAAGCGCCGGTGTTTGAGCTTGGGTGGTGGTTGTGGTTGTGCAAATGAATAGAGAAAGTAATAGAAGTGTGAGGGATTGTTTCATCTTTTCGTTTTTGTGGGGGAGGGGTTTGTCTTTCTTGAAAGAGCAGGGGGTGTTTTGAAAGTATGGAAGATGGAGAGAGAGAGAGAGAGAGAGAGAGAGAGAGAGAGAGAGAGAGAGAGAGAGAGAGAGAGAGAGAGAGAAA